>BLKR01010366.1:0-58888 GCA_011170035.1 Teleogryllus occipitalis | reverse complement strand
GTTGACAGCCTCTCCATGTGCGAAATACAAAGACAGGCTTAGGTCATCCTTCAGGTCAGAAGGGAGATAGCTCGATGTAGGACACTACGAAAAGGTTCTCTTCAATGGAATCAATAATTATTATTTCATATTTCAACTTTTCCGAAGTTTAAATTAAGGGAGGTTTTCAATACATACAACGTATGCAAAACGTAAACGCCCGAAAACAAAACATTTACAATAATAAGAATAGAATTTAATACAGTTGTTTTATATATACAAAATAATAATTTAAACAATAAATAACAATTATGAAATGATATTTGATTAATAAACATTTTGTGAGATATTATTAACTAAAGTAACCTATTTTTTCAACATGTATGGATGGTAAGCTATATTTCTTCATTGAAAATACCGGTATAATACCGGTATAAACTTATAACCTTTATGGACGTCCATACCGGTATAGACGTCCTATAGAGGTATTTTACCGGTATAAAAGAATAAAGGTATTTGAAAAAGGTATGGAAAAATACCGGTATTATACCGGTATTTTTTACCGGTATTCAATACCTTTTCGGTCCCTGGGAAGAATATGTAACAAACAGGGAAGAATATGTAATATCGAATATAATATGTTACATTAAATTACCGAATTATAAACACATTAACATAATACGAACTCATTTTTATAAAATATTTCCTATACAAAGTTTAAAAGCATTTCAAACGTTTTAAAATTCATTTGGAAAGCACAAGTGATGCACAAGTGAGCCAAATAGCAATGGAACACATGTTCTAAAGATAATGTTTATCCTTCCATAATTATTAAATATCTACACATATCCAAAGAGTCGTCAATCGCATTACTGATTTATGATTAGCAGATGCTACTCGATTTACAAATAACTTTGCCACTGTGAAAGAACAGTAAGTCACGTGTACAAATAGTTCTGCTATAACCCTGTAAGGGTTACATAGTCACATAGGCAATGTTTTGCGATATAGCCCGACACAATTGAAACAATACAATGTCAACAAAATGAATTTCTAACTCGATACCACAGAACGTACTACGATAGAATCAAGTATTTTCCAACATATCGTAGATTAGGACACGCATACAGCGAACATTAGCAAAGTACTTGGAAGACCTTTATGAACATAACAAAGTACTGGCATAATTTTCAATATCGAAGTCAGTTCACGGCCAGTTCGTGTATTTCATTTTTGCCAGTCAGCCGGGCGGGCAGCGGCGCCGGCGCGACGGCTGCGGCCTGGATACCCCTCAACCGTGACGTCACGACGCCAACCGTTCGGCCGGCCGGCCGGCCGGCGGGCCGCGTGCGCCCGGCAATTTACAATTAATTACTCGAATGTTTGAAGAGCAAAAAAATTAATTTTTGCGTAATTAATTAGCAATTAAATCGCTCTACAAGATGGTATATTTGGTTTTGTGGTAATTAAATGTGGTAGATCCAGCGGAATCTTCCGCTAGCTCACCATTCATTACGCAAAAATTTGAAGAGCAAAAAAATTAATTTTTGCGTAATTAATTAGCAATTAAATCGCTCTACAAGATGGCGTATGTGGTTTTGTGGTAACCGTTTGTGGTAGTGCCAGCGGAAACCGGAAGTGCTAGTTTATAATTATTTACTCGGAAGTTTGAAGAGCAATTGAAATAATTTTTGCGTAATTAATTAGCAATTAAATCGCTCTACAAGTTGGCGTATTTGGTTTTGTGGTAACTAATTGTGGTTGATCCAGCGGAATCTTCCGCTAGCTCACCATTCATAACGCAAAAGTTTGGAGAGCAAAAAAATTAATTTTTGCGTAATTAATTAGCAATTAAATAGTTCTAAATGGTGGTATATGTGGTTTTGTGGTAACCGATTTTGGTAGTGCCAGCGGAAGAGAGGTCGCACAGCCGGCACCCGCGGGCGCGTGATTTCTAACGCCCCGCCCCTTTGCCCCCGCCGCCCTCGCCCTCGCCCCCGCCTACGCGCCGCCCCCGCACCGACGCGCCACCGCTCCGCCCTCCGCCCCGCCGCCGCCGCCGCCGCTCAACTTCCATTTTATTTCCTTTATTTTGAGAATTCAATAAAACCCTCGCTCACTGTAGAGAAGAAACTTTTTCCAAAGAACTTTTGAACATTTGTATAAAAAGAATGGAAAGAAAGTAACCTCTTAGACTGTTATTTATTTAAATGCTTTTTGTTCTTTTGTTAACGTGCGTTTTTGAGCTCCGCGCCGCCACCGCGGCGGCGGGAGGGAGCCGGAAGCAAAGCGGGGATCGAGGCAGGAGCGGGGGCTTCGACGGCGATGGCGGTAATGGAGGATAGGGCGGCGGTAGAACCGGCGTGTTTTCATAAGAGGTGGAGAACACACGGGCGACGCCACCAGACGGTGCCGTCGACAAAAACAAGTGAGGCCGTTAACGGCGGCGGCGGCAGCCCGCGCTACTTGGATTGTTTTGGGAGAAGCGGGGTCGGGTGGAAGTAGTGGCGGCGGCGGAGGCCGGCAGTGTGCCCCGGCTGCTTTAAAAAAACATCGCATTGCCGCCGCAGCCGCTCCATGCGTGCCTTTTGTGTAATTAAATTTTCCAATTAGCGGCGTTTGTTTTGGCGGGTTGTCGATCGCAGCGGCCGTGGGCAACGGCGGGGGCAGCGGAGGCGGAAGCGCTGAGCGAAGCGGCGCCAGGCTGTGCGTCTCGCAAGAGCCGCCGGGCCCTCCCGCCCCCGCCGCTCCAGCTTCTGCCCCGCCTCTCCCGGTTCGTTCCCGGCTCGCTGCCAACTCGTCCCCGGCTAGCTCCCCACTGGCTCTCCAATCATTTCCGATTCGTTCCCGACCCCTTTCCGATTCGTTCCCGGCTCACTCCCGACTCGTTTCCGACTCGTTCCCGGCTCGCACAGTACCCGTTCCCGGCTCACTCCCGACTTGTCCCAAAATCGTTCCTGACTCGCTTCCGATCCGCTGTCGGTTTGCAGCTCGCCTCGATGCCATCTCGCTCACTTCCCCGCTCCCAACCTCGCTCCTAACCCCGCTTCCAACCCCGTCCCAACCCGCTCCCAGTCCGCTCCCAGTCCGCTTCCAGTCCGCTCCCACCCCGCCCCCACCCCGCTCCCGCCCCGCACCGACCGCGCGGCCAGCCCTCGGCTACCCCGCGGCCCTCCGCGGCCACCCCGCGGCCACCCCGCGGCACCCCCGCGCCCACCCCACGCCCACCCCGCGCCCACCCCGCGCCCACCCCGCGCCCACCCCGCGCCCACCACGCGCCCACCCCGCGCCCACCCCGCGCCCACCCCGCGCCCACCCCGCGCCCACCCCGCGCCCACCCTCCTTTTGCGCCCACCCGCCTCCACCTCGCGCCCACCCCGGGCCCACCTAGCGCCCACCTTCGCGCCCACCCCGCGCCCACTGCGCGCAACCCTGCGCGCCTACCCCACCCCACTACTTCTGCGCCCACCCTGCGCCCACCCCGCGCCCACCTCCCGCGCCCACTCCTGCGCCCACACGCCCCGCGCCCACCCTGCGCCCACCCCGCGCCCACCTGCGCCCACTCCCGCGCCCACCCTGCGCCCACTCCTGGGCCTTACCTAGCGCCCCCTCGCGCCTACCTGCGCCTACCGCGCGCAACCTCGCGCCTACCTCGCGCCAATTCTTCGCGCCCACCTTCGCGCCCACCCTGCGCCCACCCAGCGCCCACCCCTGCGCCCACCGCGCCCACCTCGCGCCCACCTCGCGCCCACTCCTGCGCTCACCCTGCGCCCACCGCGCGCAACCCTGCGCCCAATTTCGCGCCACCCGCCCACCCTGCGCTCACCCATGCGCCCACTCCTGCCCCACCCTTCGCGCCCACCCGCGCCCAATTCGCGCCCACCCTGCGCCCACCCCGCGCCACCCCTGCGCCCACGCCCACCCCGCGCCCACCTAGCGCCCACCCTGCGCCCACCTCGCGCCCACCGCGCGCAACCCTGCGCTGCGCCACCCCTGCGCCCACCCTGCGCCCACCCTTCCATACCTGCCCACTCCTTCCTGCGCCTTACTCAGGAACCTCGCGCCCACCCTGCGCCCACCCCACCTAGCGCCCACCCCGCGCCCACCTCGCGCCCACCTCGCGCCCACCCTGCGCCCACTCGCACCCTGCGCCCACTCCCGCGCCTACCTTGCGCCTTACCTACCCGCGCCCACCTCTGCGCCCACCCCGCGCCCACTCCCTAGCCCTGCTAGCGCCCACCCTGGCGCCCACTGTGTTTGCTACCCCTGCGCTCTCCCTTGCGCTTCCTTACCTGCGCCTACAACCTCCTGCGCGCCTGCAAACACCTCGTGCCTTATTCCTGCGCTCACTCCTGCGCCTACCTCTGTGCCTACTCCTGCGCCTTACCCTGCGCCCCACTCCCGCGCTCAACCTCGCGCCTACCTCGCGCTCACTGCGCGCAACCTGCGCCCAGGCCTACCTGCGCCTGCGCGCTCACCTTCACTCCCGCGCCCACCCCGCGCCTACCTCTTGCCCACCCTGCGCCCACCCCTGCGCCCACCTCAGCGCCTTCGCGCTTCATTACCTCTGCGCCTGACGCCTCCACCGCGCGCCCCCCGCGCTCACCCCGCCCACCCCGCCCACTCCTGCGCCCACCCCTGCGCCCACCCCACCCTGCGCCCACCTCGCCACCCCGCGCCCACCTGCGCCCACCCCGCGCCCACCCTGCGCCCACCTCCCGCGCCCACCCCGCGCCCACCCCGCGCCCACCCCGCGCCCACCCTGCGCCCCACCCTGCGCCCACCCTCTGCGCGCCCACCCTTGCGCCCACCCTGCGCTCACTCCCGCGCTCACCTCGCGCGCTCAACCCCCGCGCCCACCCCGCGCGTCCACCCTGCGTCCACCCTGGGTAAAGCGCCCACCCTGCGCCCACCCTGCGCCCACTCGCGCTAACCCGGTCCTGCGCCCACCCCGCGCCCACCCTGCGCCCACACCGCTCACACCCCGCTCACACCCCGCTCACACCACGCTCACACCACGCTCACACCACGCTCACACCACGCTCACTCCACGCTCACACCACGCTCACACCACGCTCACACCACGCTCACACCACGCTCACATCCCGCGCACACGCCGCTCTCGCTTCACTGCTGCCGCGGCCTCTTGCTGCCTTCATCCTTTGTAGCCTTGCACGCCTTCCTTGCTTAGCATTCGATCGCGTCCATACTGTTACACACCTTGATTTTCCTATCTCTTCAAACCAGGCGGCAAGTCTCTCTTTCTCTTTCTCTCTCTCTCTCTCTCTCTCTCTCTCTCTCTCTCTCTCTATCTATCTATCTATCTATCTATCTCTATCTCTCTTTTTCTCTTTCTTTCTTCGTCAGTTTGTCTTCAGCGTAACACTTTTCATAACACGAGCGAAAAACTTCCGTTGTCAATAAGAACTATAATTTTTTCTTATTTGTAACATAGAAATATACTTCTTACACAGACCAAAAATAATATTTTAAACGCTGTTTATTAAATTGGAAAATATATACAAATAGTTACCTAAAACACCAAAACAAAGGCTTCTCAACTATTGAGTGATGTTGAACCTTCGAATAAAACGGTTAGTTCCAAGCCACGCTATGAAAGGGAATTAATCAATTTTATAAAGTTGCTTTCTGCAGACGTCACAGCAAACAAAGTCTGACCTTTGCGGGAGAAATATTGACGCTATGATTAGCAAAAACGAAGTGTTCTCAGGTCATGGAATCAATTTAATGTAAAAATGCTCATTTATTGACTGTTGTACACGTTTATGTATCAAATGAAAATTCTAAGGCAATTCAAAATCCGGCGATTTTAATGCAGGATTCCGAATATGGACTTCGCTCCCCAATATAACATCTGCTTGAATTTTCACCGAAGCAGTTTACTTCATCGTCCCCTGAAATGTTAATTTTAGTTTTCTCCTTTAATAATGTCTCTCAGTGTATGGCCTGTTACGTCAACCATTGCATCAGGGACCACTAAGTTAGAGAAAATATCCTCTTTCCTTCCTCTCTTACTTACACACACTTACACGCACTATACCACTACACATGCCTGGAGACCAGTCGTAAGATTAAAACGTGTTCCAGCTGGATCGGTGCCTCGCTGGTGGGAGATACGTGGTTGGGGAAAACTAAACAAGCCAACATGAAGATCAGTGCCAGATCTCACCAACCAGCAGGAGATTACCACCACCTCCCGTGCTAAGTCACGCACTACACTTACTGGAATATTGACCAGCCGCATTTGACGAGTCCGGAAACGCGAAATAATCAATCAAAACATCGATTTCTTTTGTAGAAACATCGGTTTATTAAATCCGATGTTATTTTAACGTCGATGTTTTATGCTCGATGTTTTTAGGTTTCGACGCCTTTTTATTGAATTGAAAATTTATATATTCACAATTTTGTTAAAAATATCAAGTAATGTCAAGTTAAAAATATGAAATAATGAATCAATCATTTCTGACTGTTCTAACTGATAATAACTAGTCAATATTGTGTGATATCGCGCCGCTGAGAGGTAGGCAACTCCTCCTGCACAAAACTTACCTCTAAGAATTTCCTTCGAGTGTGGAGGACTTCACGTTGTTTTGTAGCAGGTGTTTGTATAATTCCCTCGCTAGGGGTAACCAGAGAGATGAGGTCGGAGGCAGTAGATTCCCAGTATCTAGGCATTTTCCATTGATTGATTAGTGATTCCGGGGCAAGTCCTAAGGCCATTAGTTCCATAAGTATAGTGCATTTTTTCTTGTGAGGTGGCGGGGATCTTCCCCCTCCCCCCTAGATGGTGAGATCCGGCATTGACCTACCGTCGGCTAGCGGGGTTTTCTCCAACCAAGTATCTCCGACCAGCGGGGAAAGCCCCAGCCGGAACAAACTCTAACAAGATGCCGACCGGTCTCCTCGCATGTGTGGTAGAGTAGTGCATGTTAGTGTAAATGTGTGTACCGAAGAGGTGGGGATAGGACAAGGAAGAGGAAGGAAAGTCCGCGCGGGGTCCGTGGCCCGAATACTGTTCCAGCATTCACCTGGTATTGATCGGAGAAACCACGGAAAACGACCGATCAGAGCAGCCGGCCGCTAGAATTCTCCTCCAGACAGCGACTGAACTCGATCTAGCTCTCCAGCTAGTGTCGAAAATCCTGCCACCGTCGGGACTCAAACCTAGGATCTCCTGGTCAGAGGCATTTCAGTGACATCAGTTGATGCTCTGAGCCACCTCTCCTGGTCGCATTTTCGAACTTGGGCATATCAAATTCCAGGAATGTCACGTGTGGTCCTTCGATAATTCCCACAGCACTTATATTAACGCACATCAGGTGCGTTTCAGTTTTAATATGTAGGTGGAGATAAATAGGGATCAGGAAATTGAGAAAGATTTTGACGCACCGTCTCAACGCTCCCACGTAATTCACGTTTCTGTAAGAATCGGTGCCTAGTCTCCTTGAGGTTGTACCTCTTCCTGGAATGCGTTACGTGTGACTGTAAATCGACTGGGTTACGGTCACAGTTCTCTGCCCTGCTCGGTGGTATCTGTGTGATAACACGGTTGTGTAATTGGCAGAGGCGGCCTGCACAAGAGGTTGCCTGGTTGCCTAAGGTCGGTAGATCTGCCACTATGGACATTTTTCTGTGTGGTCACAAAGACCCTTGTGGTTCAAACGCCAATCACGTCAGAGGAAGATCTGGTGACAAGAATTTCAGCCGTATCATTGTGTCCAGAAGCAAAACAATGGGTCTTCTCAACATTGCACAATAGGTCCATTTTTATGATAAATGTCGTTAAATGCTTTTTGAAGATGCTTTCAGAAGAATATTCAAATATGTGCTTAATTTTGATACATCGATGAAGTAACATCTTTACGAAAAGAAAAAAATTGGCAGTTTTTGTAGGTTTTTTGATTTGTGAGTCCGTGTTGTGAGTTCGAAAACGCTTCGTTTTTCCTAAGAAAAGTTTCTATTCAAGTGTAGAAAAACCTCTCTAATATTTTTGAAAAGATTGATCAAAGAGAAATTGGCCGATAATTTTGAATTTCATTTTTGTTCCCTTTCTTAAAAAGTGGCTTAATTTTTGCTGTTTTGAAAATATATGGAAATGTGATAATATTCAAAGCTTAATGAAAAGGGGATTGCAGAGATCACGTGGATGGCATTTTTCATAATTCGAATAATTTTCTTTTGCAATGTAAAGATCTGGGTATTACAGGATGAGCTGCTCGAGAATATTATGCCATATCTCAGACGGGAATGTACGTTTGCAAAACACACGCAACGAGCTGCATGAAGGCTGAAATATTTGAAAGAATTCTGAATGCGTAACATAATGAACTTAATTTAATGTTTAATTCTGATATAAGTACATTCCATTTGAAGTTTGACTGAATAGAGATACCTAGAAATTTTGTTACTTTATCATCAGGTAATTGCGTATTGTTTATTTTCAATGATGCATGCGAATGTCGATTTGAAATGCACAAATGCATTGAAACCGTTTTTCCTTCAACTTAATTTGTTATTACGAAAGCAATTTGAAACTTCTGAAATGTTACTATTTGTTGCTTCTTTTTTGCAAAAAACATTCGTGTCATCGTCAAACAGAACTGTTCTTCCATTTTTAATAGACGAGGGCATATCGTTTACGTATAACAGAAAGAGGATAGGTCCTAGGATCGAACCTTGTGGGACCCCATGCTCAATTGCCAAAGAATTGGAAAGATAAGTAAATAATGTCCTTTCGTGCCAGTAGGCTATTTCTACTCTTTGAGTTCGATGTTTAAGGTACGAGGTTATCCAAGCAAGGTTATCATTTGCTGGGTGTCAAGGAACAAAAGAACATATATTCTCGTCAAAAAGTTTTAATTGATTTTTGTCAGCATCACATAACTCTCTACTTTCTATCTGTACTTGAAAGCAAATACACGTAACAGTTGGTATTGCAATAGAAAATGAAACTATTATAGAACACGAATAAGACAAACGTTAATCGCAATCGAAATCAAACACTATTTTTGGATAGTTATTTGAACTCCCTTTGAAGCTGAATATTCTACCGGAAAGGTAATACAATCATATTGCTATTATTTTCATAATAAAATTGCCCATGAATTTCAATTTTTCATCATGTCGTTTTACCCATGAAAAAATTACAACAAAAATGTATTTGTTTGATTACGTGCTTATGCAAATGTTTAGAGTACTTCGTCAAGCTTAAGACGTGAACGAAAAGAGACTGTTCTTCAAATATAATTTATTTCTCAATTAACTTCTCTCTTGTTTAATTTTGAAAATGTAAATATTGCGAGGCTCATGTTAAGCGCATTCTCCCTGCATTTCATTTAAAATTAAAATCTTCGTCACTCTCTGTTCGCAATAATGAAAATGGTCTTCCTCTGCAATTCTCGGGTGGGATTCTTGGAACTTATTTCCTGAAAAATATGTATAAAATATTTATACTCGCATTCATCTAATACTTTTGTATTAAATACCAAAGGAACGGATAGGATGTTTAAGAGGACTTACAGAATTGTTCGAGACAAGCAAGGACACTAAATATAAATATGTAATAAAAATGTATTCCCGGAAATACCGCATTTCTTGGTATTCGTAAAACATTCGCACATAATCAAGGCAAGCAAGCACGTATCCTAGAATGCACAGCTTCCGAAATGCAAAAAGCGAATCTCTTTAACAGTCAAACTAATCATATCGATCTTTGATCTCGCACACGTCTAGAATTCGCGGCCACCGTGGCAACATTCATTGCCGCTGCCGCGTCGCTTGACCGGGAAGTCCCAATGCTTCATTCACCGGGACCGCTTGCTTTGATGCACCGGGATGCTTGACCGGGAAGTCCCATTCACGGTGGCAGGCTTTTGACATTAGCTACATAGCTAGATCGAATTCAACCACTGTCAAAAGGATAATTCCAGCAGTCATCTGATCTGTTGTTTTTCGTGATGTCTACGTCCAATAACAGGAAAATTTCGGACAGTGATCTAATGAATATGCCACGAACCGCGCGCGATTTTTCCTCCCTCATTTTTGCCCGCTTCTCTTCCCTTACTTCCATACACTAACACATGTTTTATGGATATCAGTCGGGAACTTGGAGCTTGTCCCAGTTGGGCTGAACCCTGATGGTGGAAATACCTGGAGAAAGGAAACACCGCTAGCCTACATGTATATCGGCTACGGATCTCACCATCCTGTTAGGGAGAAGAACTGTCACCTTCAGGCATAAAAACATTTACTGCACTAATGGGATTAATAGCCATAGCAGTTGACTCCCGGTAAAACTAAATATTCAATCATCCAGAATTATTACTACAATAAAGTTCAAATAATTATTTTTTTAAGAAAACAAAAAAAAATATACGAATGGAGAGGAACAAATCCTTCACCATACAAACTTATTTTCCGGACATGTGAACAGAATGCTTTCCTGTGTAGCGCCGATATTGCATTGTAAGATGGAGAATAGTGGTATCCATCGCCTCCAGTGGCGTGTGGTGAAATTTTTTCTAAGGAAGCAATTACATTTCAAATGGTAGATTTTTAATTATTCACATGGATAAAACGACAAACGGATCATTTAAACACTGAACCGATAAGCACATGCGGAGCCCACCACACGCGCGCAGTCACGCTGTATGCAACTGGCTGATTGCTTCCAAACAAGCTTGAAAGTGCCAGTTGAAGCTTTGAAATTTTGAAAAACGTTCTTTAAAAGTTGGGAGTACTTTACATGAAGCCCCCGGACAATTTCAAAATTTTCTCAAAAACGGCTCCAAATATTTTTTTTAAATTTCTTGTACAAATAGAGTAAAATACCCTTATGAAGGTGGCGTAGGTTCCATTTTGACGGTTAACTCAGATTTTCGAAAATTGCAAAATTTGAATTTTTTCGGCGTCTTCCTTCAACTATAAAATTGAAGACACAGATTTTTCCTTCAAATGAAATGTGTTACCCATAAATAGCTTTCATTAAGGTCAGGTAGACTTTTTTGAAAATTTTAGTAGTTTTTGTGCAATAGAGCGTGCAATAATTGCAATTTTAAAAAACGACAAAAACATGATTTTCTCAAAAATAGCTCCACCTTTTTCTTTAAATTTTTGTTAGGGTTAGTGCCCAACCAACCCTATCCGATGACATAAACATCATGTTGCTCTTGTAGCGTCATGACGCTACCAACAGCTTGGGCACGTGGCATGCTCCAGGCTCGGACAATAGCAAGCTATGACGCACCAGGTTTTTCCCGGTGTGCGCGTCGCTTGGGTAAGGCAATGGAGGCGGCGGGTAGCGTCGTTAGGGGGCTATTTAAGGGCCGAGCGAACAATAGACGTTCTTCTTTGTGTTCCTGACTGCGAGGTGTTAGGTCGTTGCAGGTGGTGCTTTGGGCACGCGGCGCAAGAAGCCGGCCGTTAGGTCGTGACGAAGGAGACATGTAATTCGGTCTCAGGGCAGGTAGTGCTACGCACAGCGCACGTTAGTTAGGGGTTGCGGTGTGGCAGCCGTTCAAATATCATTTCTTGTAGTGGGGTCAATTTAGTTTGTTTATTGTACTACAGTGCTTTGATTGTTTTGTGACCACGGTCGAAGTTGGTAATAAATCAGCCGTGAGTACAACCCACTCTCGTCTGTGTGTTTATTACATCCTGTATGACGCCACACTCTATTCTTTTGTGTTTGTCAAAAATTACAAAAATGTAATTTTTTACTTGTTTCTCACGTCGGTAATATTGACATTAGATGCGATTTCTTCACACTATTAGATATCTGAGTACATGTTATTTAAAAAATGTCAAATAAAGTTTCCCAAAAACCCAACAGTTTTCTGTAAAAATTAGCTCAAAATTCGGAATTTTCAGAAACGCTCAAACGCCATCTTCTCAAAAATGGCTCCAAATTTTTTCTTCAAATTTCTCCAATGGATAGTGGTAACTGCACTGTTTAATATGACGTAAAGTTAATTTTCGTGAATTCTTTTGTTTTTCAAAAATTACACAAATCTATTTTTTTCAAACATCTCTCACGCAGTTAATTCAATTAATATGCACATTTCCATCGATTTGAATGCATTATTGCATTTGTGAGTGGAAGTGCTTGTAAGGACTTCAAATGAAGTTTTTCGAAAACGCAATAGATTACTATAAAAAAGAGCTTCAAATTTCGCATTTACAATAAAGTTTAATCGCCACTTTCTTAAAAAAGGTTTCAAAATTTTCAATGAAAATTTGTATATTGGAAGAGACTTTACTCCTCTTTGATACTCTTGAAGTAATATTTCGGTTCTACAATTAAGTTACCGATGAGTTAAGAAAACTTCAAGAAAATTTACTTTTAGGTGACAATAGATCGCAGCTGGTCAGAGAATGGAGCAAGACCTTAAAGCCAGTCAAGGAAAATAAAAAAAATTGCAACGAGAAAGTCTGTGCCATTCTGTAGCGCCTAGAGTTACTATCTCGTATACATACGTATATCCGGGAGTAATATACGTAGTATAGAGAAAGTTATGTAATGCTACGAAAAATCGATTTCGAGATTTCAACGGAAATACACGTTTTCGAGACCCCTGATATCGAAAAAGTGGTTCTTTTCAAAACGTCCGTCCATCCGTCTGTCTGTCCATCCGTCTGTGTCTGTCTCCGTCTGTGAACACTACTAGCCCCTAAACCACACGTACGATATTTTCCAAATTGAAGAAACCCCTGTCCATCTGACTCTAAGTGAAGCTTTACATTTTTGAAGAGCGTTCTTAAAAATTTGGGGGTACTTTACTTGGAGCACTGCAGGCATTTTCCAAATTTTCTCAAAAATTTCTCCAAATTTATTCTTTAAATTTGTTGTAAGAATAAAGTATACTTATAAAGGTGGCATAGGTCCGATATTCACGGTTAACTCCGAATTTTCGAAAGTTTGACTTTTTCGGTATTTTCCTACAACTACACAATTGAATATAGAGATTTTCTTTCAAATGAAATTTGTCGTACATAAGTAGTTCTTTTATTAAAGTCATGTGCATTTTTTCGAAAATTTTAGTGGTTTTCGTGCAATTGCGCGTGCAATATTTCCAATTTTTAAAAAATTCCAAAAACAAGATTTTCTCAAAAAGTCTGCAAAATTTTTTTAAAATTTTTGGTGGAGTGGTACCAAATGCACCCTTTATGATGACCTAAACCCATATTGCTCTATTCTTTTTTCTTCAACAATTACAAAAATGAATTTTTGTAACTTGTCTCTCACGTCGGTAATATTTACATTAGAGGTGATTTCTTCACATTATTAGATATGAGTACATGTGCTTTAAATAATGTCAAATAAAGATTTTTTGAAAACTCAACAGTTTTCTGTAAAAATTAGCTCAAAATTCCTCATTTTTAGAAACGTTCAAACGCCATTTCCTTAAAAATTGCTCCAATTTTTTCTTCAAATATTTGCAATGAATAGTGCTAATTGGGCTGTTTAATATGACAAGTTTATTTTGGTGTATCCTTTTGTTTTTTCAAAAATTACACAAAAAAAATATACAAAAAAATGTATTTTTTTGACATATCTCTCACGCCGTTAATATGCACATTTCACATCGATTTGTATACATTATTACTAGGCGGCGGATTTTGATGACCTAAAACAACGCTAAAAATGATCAATAAAATGCTCTTAAAATGTTTTTAAAAAGGCCTAAAAGCAAAGAAAAATTAGGTAAAAAAATGGGAGCTAAACCAGTTCAGATGAACAACCTAAGCCGCTGAATATGTTACTAATGTAATCGAGGCTTTTTCTATTCGTTTAAGTGAACTCAGCTTTCAAACTGTCGGATTGGACTGTTCTTTACCAGAAAATGTCTGTCTTAGGTATCCCGAAATCGGCTGAACCACCAATGACCCTGACTAGCGTCATAGGAACCTTAAATTACATACCCACAATGACTGCCATTACAACTTGTGAGCGAAGTAATAGAATAAGCTACCAGGTAGAGGTACTCAAGAATTCTGTGGAGAACATTTGTTGCATCTCGTAACTATTATTTGAAACAAGTACCGTTGAAATGACATTAAAATTGATAAAATAAGCGAAAAAATGCATTAAAATTTACGGAAAAAGTTAAAAAATGACTTATTAGCCGAAATCAATAAAAATGCGAAAAATGTATAAAAATGAGCCACTTCCTTTTATCTTTACATAAAATGGATTTCTATACTAAACAGCATTGCTCTAAAGTGAAAAGAACAAAAATGACATTTCATTAAAATCCGTCCCCTAATTATTACATTTGTGAGTGGACCTCAAATGAAGTTTTTCGAAAACTCAATAGATCCCTGTGAAAGAAAGCTTGATATTTCGCATTTACAGTAATGCATAATCGCAATTATCTTAAAAACAGCTCCAACATTTTCTTTAATGTTATTAGAATAATAATTTGGTTCTACAATTAAGAAACCGAAAATTTGAGGAAATGTCAAAAAAATTACTTTGGGCGACGATAGATGGCAGCAGACCAGAAAATGGAGCAAGATCCCAAAGTCAGTAAACACCAAGAAAATTAGAAAACTTTACTACAAGAAAGTCTGTGCCATTCTGTAGCACCTGGGAGTTATATTTTAAACTGAATTTTTCCTGCTATGTTCAAATACCCTAGTAATGAAAATATTATGTAGCACTAGGTAAATTAATTATTTATTGTTGCATTTTTATTTCATAAACACCTTCTTATATGCTTTGAGAAAAAGTGTGGGACCATCATTGTGGCAATCAACATTATATTTCATCTCTGCAACTTATCTAATACATTTCTTAATGTTGGATTTTATTTTAGCACACTATGTGAACCTATAATATACAGCATTCCACATGATTATTTCTTTCATTGCTTTTCTATATACTGTACAGAACCATCTAGATTTAACATCATCGCAATATTCTTTTGATCTTGTGAACAGAAAATTATTTTTTATTCTTATTCTTTTGAAATCTGTTTCCATTCCTTTTCCAAATGTCTTAGTTTTCTGGTTGAATGAGATGTTCAATACAACCGCCCTTTCCACTTCCAATAGATATCTCAGAACTCTCTTATTAAACATTTAATTCCATTGTTCAAAATTCATTGTTCAAAATTCAAATTTATTGCTTATTATCCTTGAAAATCGATTTTTATTACATGGGAGTTTTGTTTTTTTTTCTCCCTTTCAAAATTCAAAACTTAAGTAGTATATGATTTGAGTGGATCACAAATTTTGAAAATGTGCACACAATTCACTTTTCCCCATAGCCCGTCATACGCAGTTTTAACTGTTTTGACGTAAATAAATAAATAAATTGTTTCTTGTGTTTTATGGATGAGATCATCTGACGGTGATTCACCATTATATTTTTCCCAGTGTTGCTAGAAGTAGGCTGGCTTGTTTTCTCCACCTGTCAGGGGACTATGATGACACAATATCATGTTCTGTGTACAAATATTCCCATTATTGCAAAAATGGAACTCCCCTACCGTGGTGTAAAGACGTGAGAAATTTAGGTGTGTATATGGATAATACTCTTAACTGGAATGTGCAAATTGATAAAGTGTGTCAAAAAGTCTTCGCGTCCCTGCATGTTCTAAAACGCATGCGTACATTTTTACCTATAAAAACTCGTCAGACCCTCGTAACATCCCTTCTCATGCCTCATTTTGATTACTGCGATTTCCTACTAACTGACATAAATCTAAAACAGCAACGTAAGATACAAGTAGCTCAAAATGCATGTATTCGTTTTATTTTCGACCTTCAAAAATACGATCATATTTCGACCTTCTATGCCCATTCTAAAATTCTTACCGTTGATAAAAGGCGTTTACTCCACTGCCTTCTCCTCCTTTACAAGATTTTAAACAGCACACATCATACCATCCTATCACAACGATTTCAGGTTATGAAGCTACATCGTGCCCGAGCGTCACGCCTTATTTGTATTCCGCATCACAATACCACAGCGTTTAGCAAATCATTCACTGTCACTGCCATCCGTGCCTGGAACAATCTCCCCTCTACTATAAAAAAATGCAGTATATTTCACAAGTTTAAAAAAGAAGTCACTAATTGGATCCATGAAAATAATACATAACAATAGTCTCACTGCTCGCTTGCCAAAAATTAGATCTGGGTGGACGCCGCACTACGTCAGCACTGTGATATATCTTATACTTTTTCCTATCCCACCTATCGTACAAAGTTCTACCCCATTCCTTAACTAAATACTTCCATGTCATCCTTGACGCCGTCTCATCTCCCTCTGTCTCTCTCTCTCCCTCCCTCCCCCTCCCTATCTCCCTCTCCTTCCCCCTCCCTATCTCTCTCTCCCCCTCTCTCTTTCTCTCTATGGATAGCTGAAATCCTCGCTCTTTCTTTTTTTTGTTCTTGTTCTCTCTTAGTTTTCATCCTAGGTTACTTTATTCTCCCTTCCCTCCAATTTTCATACTATTATCTAACTATTTAGCTTTATAAAGTAAACTAATCTTTTAGCACACAAAAATATCATTCCTCCTCCTATCTACTTTTACATTTATCATTATATTTAACAAAATGACAAATCCATAACCTTGCTATATGTCTCTGTAATCTACTCGTACACTCTTTCAATCATTTTTAAATAACATATGAAGAACAAACTTTCATCTCATACGTCACTTTTATTGCAGTATGCAGATGTATGCGTACCTTTGTTGTGTGATTATGCATGAGCATTTACTCATATTTGTATGTATTCAAAATATTATAATGATATGCTTTTAATTTTGTCTACATGTGTTTCACTAATTTGCAATATTTCTGTTCCAGTTCTTCATCTCTTACAAACTGCGCCGTACATTTAGACATAATATTAAATTCAAAATATTTTCGTTTTTTTTCCTTCTTTGTATTTTTTGTGCACTGAAATTGTTTACTTATATTGTGTCTTGGCCTTAAGCCGCCATCCTGATTGAGGTTTACCTGGGTTTACTCAATCGCTTAAGGCGCATGCCGGGATGGTCCCTTGCTTGCAGTCCCAGGAATAAAAGAGAATGAATCGTTGGCTCACGGGTGAGAGATGTTGGGTCGGGTTTTCGGGTCTTGGGAATACTCTAAAGGGTAAAAATTTCCTAAATTCTTAAAATTTTCCAATTTGCTAGTTTGTGGAATATTTTAACTGTTAACATTTCCTAAAAACAAATTGATTTTATCCACATTTTTCATTTTTTTTAACTTTATTTAAGAACCAAATAGTTTTACGACACTTTATCATATAATAATAATAATAATAATAATAATAATAATAATAATTAGTGATAATATTATGAAATATACGCAAAATCATTTACCATTATCTCTCAATGTTTTCAGTTTCTCTCAAGGCTTGAACTCTTTGACTTGATGTGTCTTCGCTTGTATGCTGACGAGATTCCCTCCCTTTCTAGTTTTTCTAGGGGTAATTCAAAAATACGTACGCAATTTTAGCTTCTTCAAAACCTCCATGAACAATAAGCAGAACTTATTAACATTTCACTGATTTTTTTCTCCTTTTCTTTCTTTTTTGTTTCTTTTCTCTCTACCGTTCCATTCATCCCGATTCTTTCCCGATTTCCTATCAAGCTCGTCCTCCCTCGCTTTCACTCCTGTCATCCATGAAAAAATCCATGTGAAAACCTTCATCCAAATTGCGTGCGTATTTTTCATTGAAGACTTCCTTTATTATGTACTATTGTAATATAAATTCTGAAAGTGGTGAGGCGGAAGAGCAGGCTAAATGACCTGAGCCTCGCCACCAATAAAGACATTTATTTACTTGTTTATTTATTTGTTTTTTATTTATTTATTTATTTATTTATTTATTTATTTATTTATTTATTTATTTATTTATTTATTTATTTATTTATTTATTTATTTATTTATTATTTTATTTTCTGTTTATGTGAAAAATATATATATAATAATGGTTTCCAGCCTCCTAAGAAAGCCGATCCAATGAAGGCATTTTATGGTCCAATTGCGGCTGCGCGTCCAAATGTAAGAAACAGGAAATGTTGCGGAGCTACTTCAAGGTCATACTATGCTTATTCGGAAGCTAATGAATAATATTTTTAAAGAGCAGCATAAACTTTGTAATTACCCTAGTGGCGGATCGTGGGTCTTCGCACGCTTGCATGTGCACACCCAAATTAATTTAGTGCAATTTCTCTTAAACGTCTCTTAACATGAGGAGAATTTCCTCAGAGCTTTTACGAAACACGGTGTCTTAAAACACGCGCCGTTCGGAAGCTGCGATTGACAGTCCGCTGCCAATGCCCTTCGTAAAAGCCAGCCGGCGCACCCTCGGGAAATGCGGACGAGGAAACGATGTTGTAGGATGCCGCGTGGCTGGAGGGGAAAGAGGGAGAACAACGGAGGCTTATGGACGGATGGAGCATTCCGCTGGCGATGCGAGTACTACTCCTTCGGCGCAGTGGCGATTTCTGCGAGTGCCTTGACATGTCTCGAATATATCACTCTCGGCAAGCACAAGTTTTTAAGAGAAGCAAGTGTGACCTCAAATGAAGAAAGTGTGTGATATCTCTCCACTTAAATGAGCTCTCGCGAGAGCGCGCGGAACGCAAAAGTATTGCTATGCAGTGTTGCATTCAAAAAAATGTTAATTGAATATTATGCATATTCTCTTCAGTTTTAAAATGAGATGCAATTACAAAACCATTCCGAAGTATTCAGATTCCACGAGTGTTTTGCAAACATGTATTTGGCTACGTTTCAATGTCAGTACGTTTCAGTGTCATACGAAGTCAGAGATTTCGTATTTCTGTCAAGGGTATTTTTGCAACAAACAATGAATAGCGTTGAAAATACTAAACGGAAGAAATCAGTGACTTCAATGAAAAAGTTTAAGAAAAATTTTCTTAAGGAACAGTGGAAAGGTACTGTTCGGCATGCTATCAGACATCATAAGATGATTTGTGTTTAATTGTCATTATTTACGTTAATGAGTGTAAATGCATGCATGTAATGTGTGTGTGAGAGAGAGGGGGTGAGGGAGGGGAAGAGAGGGTGAAGGACAGAGAGGGAGAGTGGAGAGAGAGTGGGAGGGAGGGAGAAAGAAGAGAAACTTTGCACACCCTAATGGCATGACCACGAGCCGCCACTGAATTACCCCTCTGCGCACAATGGCTTACGAATATAGCACAAAAAGAATCAGACACTTTAGGAAAACCAAACATTTATTCTGCTCATTAAAACGACTTTGTTTATTGAAAATTTACTAAGAATCACATTAGAACATTCACAAACGTTAGAGCCAACTTGTATGATTCAAATGTTCTTACTCTTAGAAAAACGTGTGCCAGTTCAATTCTGGCGCCGGTCGTCCTTTCACCGACATTTGGACATAAACAATAGGCACACTACATACTGAAATACCGAAAGAACTACAGACATAGGACATACTTAAATCTCTCTCTCTCTCTCTCTCTCTCTCTCTCTCTCTCGATATATATATATATATATATATATATATATATATATATATATATATAATAGTCAATTAATTAAGGATCACCTCGAATATTTTCTAATCGGTTCAAGGCCAGATGAAATTTCACCGACTATTTAGGGAATCAGGGCTCATTATATGTAGTTATTAGCTTTTTGGCAGCATTTACATTGGTTTTAATATGTAACAGGATAACTATGTAACAAGACTAATATATATATCCGGTGTTATACGAATGGCAAGTACTCGGAAGTTCGGCGGCTCGACAGCAGTTTCGAAGCCATAAGGCGCAGGCCAGTTCAAGCAGCCTTAACGACCATTAGTACCTGCCAAATGCCAGTGTAGGATGGATTTGTACTTTCTCGTATACGTACGTATATACGGAGTAACTAGCAGAATTTGGCGTCGCCGACGCTTTAAACTTTTTTCGGTTGTTTGACTTTACTTCTTGTATTTTTTTTCTTCGGTTCAGAGTTCTCTTTGTTCGGTTTAGATGTCTTCTCCGCCTTGCAAAAAAAACTCTTAAACGTTTCAATTATTTTGTGATGCTGAGCAAGATTTCTACATTTGACTTTCCTGTAATTAGGTAACGTAAATGTTTTAGAAAACTGATTTTGTCAAGATTTATTTCGAAATATTTTTCTTTCAATTTTTCGTTGTAGTAC
Organism: Teleogryllus occipitalis; assembly: GCA_011170035.1. Taxonomy (NCBI): domain Eukaryota; kingdom Metazoa; phylum Arthropoda; class Insecta; order Orthoptera; family Gryllidae; genus Teleogryllus; species Teleogryllus occipitalis. Next base: position 38,725 of record BLKR01010366.1, on the reverse strand, counting down.
ATATTTTTAAAATCTATTTGAAAACCACACGACGTTGTCGGCAAACACCCATTTATCGGTTGCACCTCCGGGTCAATTGGCTTTTCCAGATTTCTCAATATAAAAAATTATACACACACACGAGTTCGTGTTTTTCAGTCCGTGCGGTCTACTCCCCTTGGGGGAGCTCCTCCGCGCACTATTATGAAGTTTTGGGGGTAATTTATGTAGTTTTTAAACACTTTTCGGTTTTCCCGAGATGTGTTTTCTTTTCGTTTGCACTTTCTCTTCCCTTGTGCGTTTGGCGCTTGTTCTGTTGTTTTGCACTATTTTTGGTTTACTGCTCTTTTTATGCTGCATTTTGTTTGATTTGCTGCTCCCATTTTTGTTATTTTGTCATTTCCCGGTTTTTACATTCTTACCGGATTTCTTTATTTGCTTTAATTTACTTGGTATATAACACGGCACTTATAATATACATAATAAAGGAAAAACATCAATTACAATATATATATATATATATATATATATGTATATATATATATATATATATATATATATATATATATATATATACACAAATGATAATATAATTGAACTGGAAAAGGCTTTGTAATAGTACAACATACTAGAATAGTACAATAATATACACTGCATAATATAATAGTTTCAATAAATATGATACAAGTTTATAGTACAATTATGATACTGTGAAGATTGAGTGAGAGACTAAGTTATACAGTATTTACAGTTTTTACAGTCTTTATAGTTTTTAGAGTAAGTTGTTAGTGTGTTGGTAGTTAGTATGTTAGTATGATGCTGTTTGTAGTTAGTTTGTTGATGCTGATTGTAAGAGATGGTGAAGGTTAGTTTTGTGTTAGTAGGTTAAATTGTGGTTGTTAGTAATGGGTGTGTGATTGTTAGTAATGGTTTTAGTGTTTGTTAGTAATGGAGTTAGTAATGCTTGTTAGTAATGATGTTGGTGATGTTTTGTGGAGTGTTAGTACGTACTATTTGTGGTTGGTATGTTGGTAGAATAGTTGTGTGTTGTTATTTGTGATGTTGCAGGTAGTGTAGTGCTTATCTGCGTCACTCGTTCACGCACCTGAAGTTTGGTTTCGCGAGGGCGCGGGGCAGTTGCGCGGGGGATGGTGGCGGCAGGCGGAGGGCTGTTTGCGGCTGGCGCAGGCTGTGGTTGGGTGGCGTTATCAGTAGGCGTAAGAACTTGATACCTATTCCTCGATGGGATCGCGTACACTTGGGGATGCTCTTGCGATTGCTGGGTAGGGCGGGGGCGGAAAGTTTTCGTGACAATTTGCCAACCGTCTCTTTGCTGACTGGTGATATTTTGTGACGGGTTTGAGTTTAAGCCAGGTAAAGTTGCTTCTGTAGAAGCCATTTCAGAATTAAGAAAGCTTGTACTTGGGGGAGGTTCTCGCGAGGCCTCGGAGGATTTTTCAGAAACTGGCATACGGCCTGACTGATCGTTGTTTGGAGTGGGGTGGGGGGAACTCAGTGCGTCAGGTGCGGGCGCCGCAGCGGCGGCGAAACTTATTGATGACTCACCGAGTGTCGGCTGTAGTGTGTCCGTGCTGGTGGCTGAATGTACAGCTTCTGGTTTCTAGGAAACAGCAGAAAGCGTTGTGCGGCTGCACCCAAAATTATCGTGTTCTCGATATTCTTTGAAAACATAACCCTGATCTCCGCAGCCCAGATGCAGCCCAGACAGGCTCGATGACACCGCTATGCAATTCTCAGAAAAGTGCACCCACGGCCAGCTGATCCGGGAAACTCAATAGGCCCTCCTTCTATTTAGTTCATTTTCCATGAAAGGAAATCCTTCGTTTTTGTATTCTTGAATTCTTTGTCTTGTAAGACATCTACGTCTTCCTCTACGTCTACGTCTTCCTTTACGTCTACGTCTACATCTACGCCTTTCTCTACGTCTTTCTCTACGTCTTTCTCTACGTCTTTCTCTACGTCTTTCTCTACGTCTTTCTCTACGTCTTTCTCTACGTCTTTCCCCACGTCTTCCTCTATGTCTTCCTCTACGTCTTCCTCTGCGTCTTCCTCTGCGTCTTTCTCTGCGTCTTTCTCTGCGTCTTTCTCTGCGTCTTTCTCTGCGTGTTTCTCTGCGTCTTTCTCTGCGTCTTTCTTTGCGTCTTTCCCTTCGTCTTTCCCTTCGTCTTTCCCTTCGTCTTTCCCTTCGTCTTTCCCTTCGTCTTTCCCTTCGTCTTTCCCTTCGTCTTTCCCTTCGTCTTTCCCTTCGTCTTTCTCTCCGTCTTTCTCTCCGTCTTTCCGTCTTTCTCTTCGTCTTTCCTGTCAGGGCGGTCCGACCCAGGCGCGATATGGGGAGGTTACCGTGAGGGTCAAATGCGTTCTGGTGGGACTCAGATACCAACCCACGAGCGTACTTTTACGTCTCGGGGAGAGGGGTGCAAATAGATGTTAACGCCTTGGTGTCCACCCCGGGATGAAATCGCCCTGGTAAAGTACAAGTGCGTGATAGTTTTATTTTGTTCAGTTCCTATTCGTAAGAAATCATAGCATCAGGAAACATTATTTTGCATATTGTCTGATTATTTGTGTGCAAGAATCAAAATAAATTTCACAATGAATATTTTTTTACATAAAAAGTAATTAACTATTTTTTGAAAGCGTAATTTAACTAATTTTAAAATAATTTTATGGGAATTATTTCTCTATTTTTTCCCTTGTGGATTCGCTCCTGACCAGTCGATACAATCACTCTGGGGGCGATCCGGCTGGTGCGAGGCATGTCTCTCACTTCACCTCGCACGTCGGCTGAATTCGTCGCTTCTGACGACCATTCACACAAACAACCTGTCGAGCAGCACTCATCGGCTGTTGGTTCTCGGTCCCATCCAGCCGTCAATCGTTGAGGACGTGCTCGAAAGAAGGGACCGGTTTTTAAAACAATTACAATTACGCAAACGTGCTGAATTGGACGTAAATTATTCAGGACGTTGCACAGGTCAATCAAACAGGAAGCGCCCCCCCCCCGCGGCGCGCTTAGCGGGAGTCAGGAAAGAGGGGGGGAAGGCGAGGATGGCAGCCCAGCGCTTATAGGACTCATGGTTAGCAGGGCGACCCGCATCACAGCGGGCAAAACTCCTTGAACCACAGGGAAAATCTTACTCAGTCCACGAGGTAAATCTAACTGCCCCATTCGTGAGAATTCGTGGTAGACATAATTGGTTCGTAATATATTTTCTCGGTTCTCCGTTTTCTCTCTTATTCTTGTTTTTCTTTTTATTCTTCACCCCATTACCCTTCTTTTTCTACTTTAGGTTAATTTAATCGTAATTATTCAATTATAGTACAGCATTTTCATTATGTAGTTGGGAAGTTCAATACCTGTAATAATGAGTCCAAATCTGAACTTAACATTAGTTGATAATTGCAACTACGGCCGGAATTTCATGGGGTTTCACATACGTTTCGCTAATTTTAATAATGTTGTCCCTGTTCCTGGCCCACTGTGGAAAATTAAAGCATTTAGTTTGTCGGAGAGGAAATAGGTGTCAAGTACCTCCAGGCAAGTAATAATAATTAAAATACTTTCGGCAATGGGAAACCCAATTTTTTTGTCTTTTTCCAGAACAATCTCTCTACTCAAAAATACGAACGTTCCTCTACGTTCTCTCGTACGTCCCTCAAGACTTTTTCGCTACATGTTAGTTATTTTGACGGACCAAACAAGAAAATATTAACGTTGTTCAGTCACGTTTAATTTGTCTTCAAATGTCAAAATAATCAATTTTCAAGTTGTCTTTAATTAACAAAGGAATTGCACCATGGATTTTTTAAGAGTGTAGGTGATCGTTTCAACTACGTAGTCCTTACTATAAAAATTCTTGATTTGTTTCATTTAATACTTTGAAATGTGTATTTTACTCTTCTGTAAATACATTTTTCAAAAAATAAATATTTCATTTAAAAATGTATTTTTTTCAAAAAAATTAAAATTTCTATATAAACTCGATGAGATAAAATTTTTAAACAAATATAGGCGTATTCCTCGTTCAATTTTCTATAAAAAACACTAAGATAAAAGCGGACACTTCACACATACAGTTCAAAAAAATCAATTTTAAGTATTAGGACGCGCTCTGTTTATCTATGCACTAGCGAATTGAGTTTGGCCAGTCTTTGATCCAAGCGCTGAAGAACTATAAAAAGAATGACTGTCTGCCTGATTAGGATTGCAATAGTTATTAGTATTTTAGATGTTCACTCTGCCCCCAGTATGGATGGGTGACAGCGAAAAGAATTCAAATACGAGCCATTCCACGTCAAATCGCACAAGAATTGACACAGCTTTTTTTTCAATGTATGATTTTTTATTAAATCTGGACATGAAAAAAACGAGACCCATGTTTCTTTATTTAACTGAAAATTGATTATTTGTATAGTTATGCCAATATTAAATTTTGGAATATACGCTTACTGCGCAAAATACGATTGATTGATGCTCCGAATATACTTAAAATACAAATTTCTGATTTGTTTCATTTAATATTTTGATGTGCGTATTTTATTCCTCTGTAAAATACTCTCTCAACAAATAAATATTATATTAAAAATTGTAAGTATTTAAAAAAATGAAAATTTCTGTATGAACTCGCTCGATAAAAAATTGAAATAAAATAGGCTTATTTCTTATAAAATTTTATACAAAACACAAGAAAAAAGTGGGCACTGAACACATACAGATCTAAAAAATCGATTGTAAGTATGTGAACGTGCGCTTCTTGCCCCAGCACTAACGAATTGTGTTTGATCAGTCTTTGACACAAGTGCCGAAAAGAATGTCTTCTGTATGATTGGGGTTTCGAGAAATATTAGTAACTCATATGTTCACTCTGTCCCCAGAAGTGACAGCGAAACGAATTCTACAACTGCTTTCCGTCGTGTCAGGAAAACGAATTTTACTGCTGAGTCCGTTTGCGTCAAAGGAATGGGGTGTCCTCCTGACGTGGCTCGTGAAATACAAGAAACCACTTGTCAAGGGACTTGAGTAAAATTTTCTGAGCATCAGTCCCAATACGCATCTTATAAAGAGAAGGGTGCTAGAGTTTGTTTTGTGAATCGTGCGTACACTGTGCAACATGAGTGGCGATCACCATATGAGATACGACAGATGTTTCAATCAATTTAATATTTATGTCACGATTTTAAGAAAAGAAAACCTCGAAGTCGCGTAAACCACGATTTACTGGTGAAACGTGATTTAGATGAATCATTAGATTGGCGAATATGTGAGTCATGTCGAAAAAAAAGGGAGTTGGCTTCAAAAAATGCTTTTTGTTAGTGAGAAGAGCATCGAGATCAGAGGCTTCGTGGCGTTAACCAAAGTAACAGAAAGTCCAGTGAATGTAGAGAAAACAGTGGAAATCAGGGAAATGGCAATTTAAGCTCTTCAGATAGTTCGTCAAGTATCTGCGAAATAAATGTAGAGAAGATAAACAAGAGTTTAATTGCAATAGGAGATACCCTCGTGAAGAAAAGAACATTGCAACAAAAACGGTATTCCCATGAGACATTTCAGACAAAGTGCTACCACAGATACTTTTTTTCAAACTAATGATCCTTCGCTGTCAATTGAAAATAATACAAGACATTATTAAGAAACTTCTCGACTCCTTTCACTCAGCGGATCAAAAGACATTGAAAAATTCAAATTTTGACAATTTTTAAAAGTTGTAGTTACAATAAAATTAAACAACACTTCGCAGCCACGAAACACGTGATCAAAGTGGCTGAAAAGTTGGATGAAGAAAATGGAATTTTGGCCAGACCAGAAAGTAAATTCGCTAAGGCATTAGAACTGTGCATTGTGTCGAATGTTCAGAAATTCTAAGGTAAGCGAGTACAAATATTTTGGAGTGAGTATGTGGGACCAGAAAATTTCAAAATATCAGTCATAACGTGAGTCAAGAATCCTTCATTTAATAACCGAACACAATTGTTAAGTTGTACTACCTCAAGAAGTACTTAAATTACTGCTTCATCCAAAAAAATCACATCGTCAGGAACGCAAGAAACGCGTAAGTTGCAGCAATCTACTGAACAATAGTTAGTACAAAATTAATATTTCTTTATTAATGAGATCGCACTTTGATTTTTTCTGGAGTTGTCAACACTACTCTAGTGCGTTTACGAATATTTTTTAAACATTTTAGCTCATCGAGTTTACAAAAATATTTAATTTTGAAAATTTATTTTTTTTTCAAAAATTGAAAATTCAGGAAATGAAATATTTTGCCAAATCTCAAACATTAAATTGCTTTTAAGTTTCTAATGGAATTTGAACGGAGATTCTATAATTTGCGCATTCAAATATGTGATATTTTTAAGTTAGTGATGCGCGTCATTTTTAGCAAATTTCATCACGTAATATTTCCGAAAATAATAAAGTTAGAAAAAATAAAAATACACGTGTTACCTTATTTGATCCATATAATAAATAGAAAAAATAGAAAATAATAAAATATATGAAGGTCAAATTTTGGTCTTTTTTTGTGCGATTTGATGTGGAATGGCTCCACACTATCACGCATGTCACGACACCAGTCAAGGCCCATTCACAATGCAAACATAAGCATAAGCATGGCGTTAACATAAAAGTTAGGACTACGTCTACAAGTGGACTCATTCACAATGCGTTCGCATAAGCATAACACGTAAGACGTTAACTTAAGAGCTTGCATGCTTCAAGCTTCTGTGCTTATGCTTATGTCAGACATTAGGAATGAGCCAATCACAGTTCGTTAACTCAAAATCGAGTATCGAAGTCGAGAGGCGAACTATTCGTGTCGATTCGTGTGCAGCGTCTCATAGCCAATAGAAACTCTTATTTTGCCTATGTTTATGTTCGACATTGTGAATACGCCAACTCTTCGCTTGTGTTAATGTCTATGTCTGTGGGTTATGCTTATGTTTGTGATTGCATTGTGAATGGGCCTTCAGTCTGGAGGGCGAAGAACCTCGCAAGCTGACGTGTAACTTTGCACCGATTATGAGGCCCCAGCGGGGGAGAATACCGCTCCCTACTGACTATAATATGCACTACACTCACACTCCCAAATAGCTGATGCGTCCAGGAACATTAAGTACTGACGCATTAATCGAAAACAAGATTAATTCAGCTTTATGGACGATTCCTCCATTTTAAACTAGTGATTCTAAACAGCACGTACTTTCTCGCTCGTAATTTAACGAAAAATTTCGCGGAAAGTGCTCAAATTTTGGAAAAGTTGTACATGACCTTATTTCAAAATGTGTATTTAAGGAACAGATTTCATTAAGGGAAAAAAATATCTTGATAATCATAGTTGTTTGAAGACGCAGAAAAAATTTTGAATTTTGGCAATTTTCGGAAAATCAGAGTTTTCAACGGAAATCAGACCTGCATCATGCTCTTAAACGTCTTTCACACTATCAAAAAAACAATAATAAAAAATGTTAGAGATTTTTTTTTAATTTTGAAAATGTCCCAAGGACATCATGTAAAGTACTCCCCAAAATAAAAATATCGATTTCAAATTCAAGGGACCGCGACGTCAGCCAGATCGATTGAGGTATATCGATTTTGGAAAAAATCAGCTGAACGGTTTAGATGCTAGCATTGTTCACAGACGGACAGATAGACATGTTTTTTTGTCATTCGAATTTTCAGTATCAAGAACCCACAAAACATGGCTTCTGGCTATATTGGGAGGTCAAAGGCATTGCAGTGACATCAGCCGATGCCCTGAGCCACCTTTCCCGGCGCTTGCATAAAAATCACCTACATCTAAAGTAAAGAAATCCTTCCACGAGTAAACGACCCAAAAAATCTCTCTTCTAAGTAATCTGAAACTGCATCCCATCGCAGAAAGATCAATATAATCCTCAGCTCTCTTCTGATTCTTATAGTGCTCTAACTCAAATCTGAATTTAAAATATCTGCATCTTACACAAAGTAATCCTCTCGCGTGATAAAGACTATATCTCTTGTTTTAAGTAATATGCCAACGCGTCGCAACATAGGAAGATATGAATTAATAGTAATCTTCGCCGCTATTCTTCTTTTTATAGTGCTACGGCTCAGAAAAGAAAAAATTTCAGGGACATATGTCTTTCTGACATAGGTTAATATATGTGCCAGGTCGGTAGCCGCGTGGTCAGATGGCTGCTTAAAAGGGATATTTACACTCGCTTCTGGAAAAATTTATCGGTTCAACAAAAAAAGGGCGTTCAGAGAGGGCACTGCTTAATGGTGGCCGTTTAGGCAGGTTTTACAGCATAAGATTAAAAAATAAACAGCTCGCTGGTTTGATCGTACCATTGATAATCGTGTTACGGTTACGTAAATTTTTTTTTTTTAATTATTCTTATTCACTGATCAGTCTTGAAGCTTTGCACGTGATGGTTTCAGATTAACAAAACACAAACGTATACAATATTTATCGTACAACTTTACATTTGCGGTTAACCCAATTGCGCACCTGCAGAGTTTGTGTTTAAGATATACACATATTACCTTATGGTCGGCATTGGTGAAGCGGAGTTTCATCGGAGAGGAATGGAGGTACTTTAACAATTATTTTATTTTTTGAAGAAATTTAATAAAAATGTAGGGTGTCATGTCGTGGACGTTGCTGTACATTTGCAGGAGATAATATATTATTTGGTTCACGAAATTAGTTAATAGTTTCTCAATGGTGTTTTGCAAATGGGATATAGAATGTCAGGGGTCATGGGAGCAGTTGGTTATTTGGGAGGGGAGGTATTCAGAGATTGCGCATATGTTATTCCATTTCGAAAGCCAGGTACATTTGTATTATTCATATTTGGCGCATGGGATAGAAACAGTAATTGTGGGGAGTAATTGAGAGAGTATGAATGATGTGTGATGCTGTTGGAACACTTGTTGAAGGTAAATTCGTTTCTTTTTTTCGGGGGTATTTAATCCAGGTATTTAATCTAGGAAAGCAAGTACTTTTTGGTGGCGGTCGGGAAGATGGACAAATGCAAAGATGCAAAGATGCAAATGCAAAGATGGGCAAATGCAAAGATTGAGCAAATGCTGAGATGGCCCCTTGTTTTGCTTCTAGACATAAATGTAACTTCATTTTCTGTGCACGTCTTCTAGAACTCAGTGGGAAATACAATTATTCAAATTATCGTTTCCATGTTGTCGCGGCAGGAAGTATTATTCCGAAGGACAACATGGATAAGAGCCAAAATTTATTGCTTATTTATCCTTGAAAATAGATTTTATTACATGGGAGGGTTGTTGTTGTTGTTTTTGTTTTTTTTAAATTTAAGTAGTATATGATTTAGTGTAGGGATCATCGAATTTTGAAAATGTGCACAGAATTCATTTTTCCCCATAGCACGTCATACGCAGTTTGAACTGTTTTTTGACGTAAAATAAATAAAATAAAAATAAAAATAAGAGGGGTATCGCATATTATGACGGGATATTAAAGCGTTATCCAAAGAACGATCACGCGCGTTTGCTTCGTGACTGACTTCTAGATTTCTGCAAGCGCAGTTAACACATTTCAGTGGTACATCTTTACGTAACGGAACTACCAACAGAAAAACTAGATGATCGTGATTTGTAAATCCTGTTCACTTTCTTTGTTGGCCAACCAATTTCTCTAGTATAGTCACTGGAGGAATCAGGGGGGGAGCATGAGGGCCATGCCTCCCAAACGACCTAAAGTTTCGTTTACCTTCTTTTAATTGGCAAAATTGATTTAAATATTTGTTAGAATTGCGTAATTATTTAAACAATATTGTGTAGTATCATATCTACAGTACATAAATAATATGCAATAGAATAACAAATTTGTTTATTATTTAACAAAAATCCATTACAATTATTATTACAACAATGCCCTCAAAAAACGATCGGCTTGATCCGCCCCCTGAGTATAACTGTTTCACAGATACTTGGTGAATAATGGCTGACAGAGAAGTGTTTCCAGGCAACATGCAAGTTGTATATTTCAAAGAAGTTTTCTCAAAGTGTGATGTAGGATGCGAGTGTCGTCACTGGTTGTCGTTTGGGTTTTGGCGCAGTTCATATACTGTAAGTTCATTCGAGTTAATATGCTCATAGGTTTTCACAGAGAGTTTTTGTAAAATAGCGGTAATCTACTTCGTGATACAGATATTTTGGTGGAATTTAATTTTCGCGCGATACAAGAGAAGTCTCACTGTTGTCGTCAAGCTCTTCTGTTAGCAAATCAAGTTTCTTTTTAACTGGACGTCTAAAATATAAATTGAAGTAACATTAGAAAGGCGTTTGGAATTGTTACTAGTAAGGTCCCTGATTGCAGCACGTTTGTGAGAGATACCTACTGAGGAAGTAGAAGTGGGCTTAGTACCCGTTGTAATATCTTTACGGCCGCTAACTTGCTGCATTATCTGTTTCTCCTTCCGGCTGATTCTCGTGTTGGAATACGTCAGCGACGCCAGAAGACGAAACCTCCTTAGCGGTTACATTTCATGAAGTTGGTGTACGTTTTTTTCTTGCAATTGTTTTACCTTCCATTGTAACAGTTGATTTTGTAGATGTAGAATTTATAATTTCGTTCGCAAGTCTTGTTCTTCAGTAGAGCGAATTTCGTTTTCCACTTCAGACTCATCATCGTCACAGCGGATTAAGAGGGAGTAACTGCGGCACATCTGCCATACCAAGAACAGGGAAGCGGTCATTTTGACACCCTGAATACTATGTATTGAAATTCGAATTGCTTTTCAGCATAGAGCTTTATTTTGGTGAGCATATTTTTCTTACACATCTAGAAAGCATCTTAAACATCTAAATGCATTTTTTGCAACAGATTTTCACTTTTTTGGCACATTATCCACAAACGGCTTTATGGCACTTCCCACTCAAATCGCTGGTTTTATTGCATTTGCATAAGCCGATCTGGCACTTCTTTCGCTTTTTGGATGGCGCCGGTACTACAGATTCTTCTTTTCCTTTGCATACATGTGACAAATCCCCTCCCTTCATTTCACTAAACAGTTAAAGAATGAACATTTTCATTAGTTATATGATTCATTATATCATTTTATCATCAGTTCTATGTGACACGATTCAGTTGTTTCAGTACTTTTCATACTTCGGTTTCGGTGTGTCTCTTCACGAGGCGAAGCATTGCTTCATTTATTTATTTAACGTCAAAAAACAGTTAAAACTGTGTATGGCTATGGAGAGTATGTGCTATGGGGAGAAGTGAATTCTATGCACGTTTTCAAAATTCTGTGCTCCCACACTAAGTCATATACTACTTGAATTTTGAATTAATTAATTAATTTTTAAAAAACGCTCCGATGTAATAAAATCTATTTTCAAGGATATATCAGCGATTTGGGCTCTTATCCATTATGTCCTTCGTCAAGGAATAATACTTTCTGTCGCGACATGGAAACGATAATTTGAATAACTATATTTTCTACTGAATTCTAGAAATCGTGCACAGATAAGGAAGTTACATTTATGTCCAGAAGTAAAACAAGGGGCCATCTCAGCATTTGCTCAAGGGATCAGGGAAACTTGACGAAAAACCTGATCGAGATGGTGGTCATTGACCCAGAAGCATTCATCAAATAGCAAACGGTGGGAACTGATCACAGATCCATTCGTTCGCTGTCACACCCACGAAGTACGACTACTTCGTTCTTTCAAGACATTCACAGCTCCTCTTCGAGTTGGCGCTGAAGTCTTCCCACTCCGTTCCGTCTTCCCACTCCGTAACCGTTTTCACTGTTAAGGTATTTGGCTGCTCATGTTGAGATGGTCGAAGAGAAGATTGGGCTACATCAACTATCGCATCTTCTTCCGCTGACAGTTCATCACTCGAGCTACTGGCTTCATCCTCACTCTTCCTTGGCACCAAAACTTCATCTGAATCGGTTAGATCACTTCCTGACTCGAAATTCGAATGTTCTAGCATGCGGGAGAACTCGTCAACAGAGAGACCATGAACCTGAAATTTTGACTGCACAAAATACAACATTCTGACAAGGAAATTAAAAAGAGAATAGAAAATGGAAAGAAACTTACCATAGATTGATACTCGTTGATATTTGCACTCGTTTCCTTCTTTATTTTCCGGGAAGGATACAATCGGCAAATCAAGCATGGGGACAATTATCGCTTCTATTATCGGTGTAAACTGTACGACAACAGATATCGCGTAATTCCTGGAGGAAAGAGATACTTGAAAGATTGCGATACTGTAGTTTCTTTATGATAATGAAACGATTAGATCGGACCAACACCGATCAAGTTCAGAATACGGTAGTTTTACAAATGAAATAATAATAGTGTTGAATTGACCCTTCCCGCTGTTCTTGGGATATCACATGATAAAACAATAAAAACAATATTTTATAGATTCCAAGAAAATCATCATAAAGAGAATAAAGCACGAGGAAAAGTCACAATGTTTGAAATAAAACGCTTAAAAACTGGATTTAGTATTGAAGAAACAACTGATGTATCTGTCATTTTGCCGTACTTCTAGTGTTAAAATTGCTCTGCTCGGAAGGCAAGCGCGGAATGTGTAAAATAATGTAATAACTAAGGCCCGAGTTTATGAAAATCATATTTTTAGTTATAAGCTTCATGTTCACAAGACACAATGAAACGAACAGAAATTCGATGATCTTATTTAGAAAATTAGTGCATATTTAGCACATTTTGCATGACTACACCATATTTCCATTACATTTAAGTTATTATTCATATTTTATTGCTTTTTTGTTCTTAATGTAGCAAATTTATTTTTGAATTTCAATTAATTCTGAATGTGTTTGAATTTCAATTAATTCTGAAACTCTCTATTTGTTTCCTCAAACCGAAAAATATACTTCATGAATGTGAAAGCGAACGCCATGTTTGAGAAATCGTGGGAATATCTTTCGTTCATTGCCTGAACTTCGTTTAGATGATAATATGGCGCTGGCAGCAGTGGCGGCTCGTGCGTAGGTTGCACGGTTGCACAACTGCCAGAAAATGATAAAGATATCATATCTTAGGAATATGCATTTTCCTTTTAAAGACATTCAATATTCAAATTATTACAGCAGTATCGATGTATATGAAATCATTCTAAAACCAAAGAGCGTCCGACTGGCGCTCTCTCCGGTGTCTGGTGTCTTGCCAGGAATTGCGCTGCGCTCTTGGCTGAATTACTGGGTTTGATGACTTTTCTCTTTGGCACTTCGATTTAACATAAGGCCTTTTCGTGGCGCAACCAGTTAGTGGCGCCGTCGTGCTGCGCGGCGGCGGAGTGAGTCTCAGGGAAATACTCATATTCTGTCTTCGTCTGATTCGCTGCAACGTAGTTTTATGAATTTCACTTGTTATTGAAAGTACACAAGCTCAATCAATTATTGACGATATTCAATGTATTGTTTATGATATTTGGAGAATTTGTTTTCATTTGATATTAGGTTTGTTGATTCAAAACGTACACTTGATGAGTTCTTTGTGTAAAGAATACAAATGTGTGTTGCAGATGTTTCAATATTGCCAAATATAGCTGGGTAGTGAAGTTTTAGAAATAAAATAATTTTATTTGTGTGAAACGTATTCAAGCAATAGTGGTTGTTGCAAATATGCTGGAGACGAACTTAAGTGCTCAGCGGAAATGAAAGCCAGAACCACGTGCACGGGAGGTGGATATGCCTTACGCGGACAGGTCGCATAAAATTATGTAAGTAGTGTTTCAATATAGACTTTCATTTCACTTTGTTTTAATTGATTTGAAATGCTTTCATTTTTATTATATATTCGTGCTTTGAATTTTGGAAATTGCATTTCCGCCATTCCATGGAGGTGCAACCTCCAGTCTGTTGGAGCACCAGCCGCCACTTGCAGGCCCACGGACATGACAAGTCCGATTATGAGTGATATATTTTATCTTTGATAAAGAATATGTGACATTGACATTGATATTACGACAATGATACAGACGCAATTAGAGAAGACGGGAAATGTGTGTGAACCACACTGTTTTGCACTAGCGCACAAGTTGAGATTATGCCTTGCTTCCAAGAATAACATGCGAATTCCAAACGTCGGAAGCCAGATCAATCAAGGAGCTGTTGTGAACTCAGTTGGTCAAGCTCGTGGTTTTAAGGAGGAAGAATTTTTTGGTGCCATGCCTCTAGTCAAAGGAAATAAAGTACCTAGATTGCAAATGAAAATTATCCGAATAATGAAGAAATGCCACCCACGTGATCCCTGCAAGCCTCTTTTCATTGAGCTTGGAATCTTACCATTGCCTTGCCTATTTATTTACGAATCTGTAGTATTTGTCAAAACTGACTTACTTAACGGTGGGAACGTATTTTCATGTAATACTGATATTTATAGTTACAACACTCGACGTAGAAATCATGTTCATAAAGTGTCCGTATCAACAGCGCGCTACAAGAAATCCACATACAATACATGTATGTTACTTTACAACGCACTGCCAGACGAAATTAAACAATTAAAATTGGTACACAAATTTAAGTTAAAAGTAAAATCGTATATGCTGCAAAACTGTTTCAATACAATTAGAGACTATTCTGATCGTCAAAAAGGAAAATAATGTTTACTTTAACAAAACAATGATATAGTATAATGAATTAGTTTACATTTGCATTGTATAATTTTTTAAAAAAGACTAAATATAACTGTAACAATTAATGTACTTCAGCTTCCGGGTCAATGACCGTCGACTCGATCGGGTTTTTGTCGTTTTCCTGATCCATTGAGTAAATGCTGAGATAGCCCCTTGATTTGCTTCTGGACGTAAATGTAGCTTCAACTATGCGCACGTTTTGTTGAGCTTTCTTTTTGCTTGTAGTGGTAGTAGAGCTTAGGATGAGTTTCTATTTTGTTAGCAATACAGAAAAATCAAATCTGTTCGTACGTTTACCGTTACAAATAAGTTTTCTGTAATTCGGCAACGAAAATAGCTAGTTTTTGAAATGTTAATCTCTCGCTTTTTTAAATTTATTATTATTATTACTACTTCTTCATCTTTCAACTATTAATAGTTAAATTGTTGGGAAGGGATTCTGAAACTCAAGAAAGCGTGCACACATGATTTTCTCCCCCATACGTTATTACAGTTTTTGACTAAATAAACAAACAAACAAAAGGAAAACCTTTAAAGGATTTCTTGCCAGTTTCTTAGTGACATATTCTCAATAGACAATAACGTGTTATTTTTTAAATATTGTGAGACTACTGTCGGAAATTAAAAAGGTTCTTGATTATACAAATTGTGAAACAACAGAACACAAAAATAATGTGTCGAGGAAGAATAAGAATAAAGTAATTCAACCTATGCTCTCATTTACTGGGAGTGAAAATTCTAAATGCAAACTTTGAAAGTTATCTAAAAATTAATCTGAAGATTTTGTTGCAGCCAATATTCCTCTGTCTAAACTGAACAATCTTCAAATTAAAAGCTTTATAGAAAAATATCGTGGCAAATCCGTTCCAGATAAATCACAATCGTGAAGTCGATATATTGTGAGCGTGATAGTGAGTGTTTTAGAACAAAATAAGGCAAGCAATAAGAGATATTTAGCTGATACAGAAGTAGTAAAAACACACCATTCTGTAGGTGCGCAGTGTTTCGAAAACGCTGTGCAGCCAAAATTCTCCAGAGGTATTCAGCGACACAGGATTTTGGCGGAAATGCGGCGCTTTTCTGCTGTACTGTATGAACCAACAGTTATGCGATCGATGGTGTCGACGAATCCCGCAATGGGGCAAAGCTCTAGTTTAGCGCTAAATTGAATTGTCCATAGTCCAATTATATGAAAGTGTATTTTCTTCCATTCCCTCAACTCTAAAAACTATTATCGTTTAGTAAAGGATAAACACTAGATTTCTTGAAATTGGGAGATCGTTGCCACTGTTCACTCCCCCAAGAATACTTTTTAGTGTTGGCGGAACATCCTTCATATGCAACGAATGCACTTCCCTGCGGACTGCACTTCGCACGAAGTCGTTGTTAGTTTGTTTTCGTGCTATTGACCCGAATGCGTCGACTTTTCCTCTTTTTATTGGGAGTTGTAACAGAACCATTTTCGATTTAAAGTCTTGTTGCAAAAGTAGTCGTTGAGCTTATACCGACCGCTGCCGCTGTTTTGTTCACAATTCATTGCACAGGTTTTCCTGGATCCTTCCCTTCTAAACAGTTGTTTGAAACAACAAAAAAAAATCAAAATGAAGAAATGTAAACGAAATTACATTTAACTTCGGCGTGATTAATACATGTCTCAAAAACAACACAACGAAACACAAGTAAACAACCGGAAAGAGTACTTTCTAAACACACTATGATGCGACAGCTGGAGTACGGGGCAACGTGGATGTGGCTGATCTAACAGCTGAACGTTCCTTCTTACAAAAATGAATAATTTCTAAAGATATTCACCACGATTTGTCGTAAATATATTATCTATTAGAATTATAATTGTACTACTAATATAATTGTTATGAAATAATATGTTAATGAAGATTTAAAGCAGTTTGATATCGTTAAGCCGGGAGGGGCCCGGAAAAGCCCGTAAGGCCCTGTACTTCATTCTTAACCTCGGACGGGCTGTCGCATTAGTAGTCCTGTGATATTTGAAACTGAGTGTGAAGAATTGTATTGAACAAACTGACAAAAGAAATTCTCTTCTGGTTGAAAATATTTCACTTCTCATCACTGGAAGTTTGTTGGTAAGCCTCTTGTTGATTGCGACGCGCCTATTTTTGTG
This sequence comes from Teleogryllus occipitalis, assembly GCA_011170035.1. Taxonomy (NCBI): domain Eukaryota; kingdom Metazoa; phylum Arthropoda; class Insecta; order Orthoptera; family Gryllidae; genus Teleogryllus; species Teleogryllus occipitalis. Next base: position 21,937 of record BLKR01010366.1, on the reverse strand, counting down.
AAATCCTGATTATCTATTACCACACGGCTAATGACACGCGTGCCAAGAAGAAGAGAAATACAATACAGACTCAGCTTTTGTGGTCTCTTTGGTAATCTTCAGGTGGAAATGCTGTTCTTAAATTCCTATATGCAAAAATCTACAGAAGCATGTTGCGTTAACATTTTTCTGTTTACCTTATATAATTAAACATTTATTTTATTGACATTTTTGACGTAAAATAAATAAAAATAGATAAATAAAAAAGACGTTATAAATAATAAATAAGACGTTATTGGAAATCAGTGCAGAAACCGGTTATTAAAAAATTAGCATGTCATCATTGGCGACTAACCACCCTCTGACTCTGCAAGCAAAGTAGCAACATTTTTAACAATTTGTATGATAATATTTTAACCAGAATCTAATATAGGAAACAATTTCAACAAATGAACTCCTCCTTTCTTAACCTCCAATTCACCCACTTTCCCCTATTTCCCCTCCCTTCAACCTCACATGTCTTCCTTGTTGCACTACAAAGCAAAATCCTTTCAGTCATGTTGTCATCTTTGACTGTAAATTTAACGTCATATAACCCAACAATATGAATTTCTGTTGTTTTTAAATATACGGAGACTCTCCAATGCCTTATTTTATTTTAATTTGTTTTAGTATTTATATTAATTATTGTTTATAAAAATGGTGTGGTATGTTATCAGTTTTTAGAAAATGAATTTAACTATATTAATTTTAACTCGTTTTATGTAGATCACTATATTCCATGATGAAAAATCCAATATTTAGGCAAATGCCATGAATACTATCTTGGTAAATTATCTGACGGTAACGGTTAACCTCGCTCCGAAACGTGGCTAAGAGATGAAGCAAAAAATAGATAGAAAAAGGAATGTAATTTGATTGTCAATAACAAGAGGAACCTAAAATTTTACCGACCTACACCTACACAATCATTACAGCAACATCCAATATTGCAAAATGACTGTTCCTTCCAGCGACACCAATACGATCTGCGGCAGGTTGCATCCATCTGCCAAACTGGTGTTGCAGGCATATAACTCAATCTTCAGTCAGCGCAAATTACCAATGTCATTTCCGTGCGTATCTCCCAAAACTAGTAGAGCCGCTTCGATCCAATACTTTGAATTTAACGCTAGAACTATGCTCTTATTTAATTATGTTTTAATAATATTCAGAGAAGTAAACCAATCTCGATTTCAGAATAACTACATCCTAAAAGTTATGCATAATAATGAAATTTCTAATGGACGGTAGACAAACTTGTCGAACAAAAAGCAATAAATTAACAAAAAATAACCGGGATTGGCATGCACCCGCCGGGCCCTCACGGGATCAAGGCGGCGGGAAATGCCTCTGGTCGATAGGAATCAAATTCACAGCGACGCGTAATTCGTGTGTGCGCCGATACCAGAAATCACGTCAGAGGCGGCCTGTGTGGGATTACATAGAAGGAAAGTTCATATTCCCAGAGGGCGGCTGGAATAAAAACATCAAGCGTCCATAGGAATTCTGAGCTCCGAATAGCTTCCAAGGAATTACAGTACATTTTGAAACGAATTATCTTTGTAAATATTTTTATAAGACCTACGAATTAAGCACTGAATGCTTAAACACTATTTAATAAATATAGATACACGCGAAATTAATGAACTTGACAAAATATCAACGCACTCTACTAACATTTGGAGGCTGCACAATTCAAACTAGTTGTGATAAAACAGCATATACATTTTCTCACATTATTTGAACTTGTCCAATTTTCGAAAATTCAAAGAGTTCAACAAAAATGCGAACTGCACTATTTTTAAGCGTTTTGTGCCCTATCCGAGGAAAAATTTAATATAAAAAATTAGGGTTACATTTGAGAATATTTTGAAAATGTTCTTAAACCTTCATGTAGTGTTGATGAACCCTCAAAATATTATTATCAAATTCGTAAGGCCTTGAGGTCGCCAGGATCGATGGAGGAATATCAGATTTTATAAAAACAGTCTGAACGGTTTAGGCTCTAGGGTTGTACACATATGGACAGGCAGACACAGAGACGAATAAATGGACATTTTTCCAGCAGCTAATTTTTCAGTATGAAAGAACCATACAACGTGGATTCTGAATACACAAAGCGTAAGATAGTCGGACGGATGAACGGTCAGACAGACGTTTTGACGTCAACCAATTTTTCGGTATCACCAACAAAACGTAGATTTTGAATACAATCATTAGAGGAAGTCATTCACTACATAGGGAGTAAGATTTACCCACATTTTCGATACCCAAGGCCGCACAATGCGGGTTTTTCTTTCACAAAATCGCAGTTTGTCCAGAGCCCTTCAATAATTTCTCTTCCGTACGTAATTACTTACTAACGCGAGAAAATAAAAGCGATTAGTTTTTATGTAGTTTTTGCTTGAATAAAGGCAATTTATAAATTAGTGGTACTACAATAACACATATTTTCTCGCATTACTTGTAACTGCTCTGCAATATTATACATTGCATACATTGCACATGAACCTGCAAAAGCGTTTTCAAACAGAAAAATTTCTTTCCACACCGAGACTGGAAATTAGGTCATCGTTGTTCAATTCGCTGTTACCTTACCTCTACACCAAGTCTGGCGATCTGACCTACGAACTCCAGGCCAAAGTTTAAAAATCTAATTGTGGCAACCCAATATTTCCAACAAGCAATTTTCAAAAATTCGGATATCAACGAAAATCAGACCACCACCATTCTTTTAAGGGTCTCTTGTTTTATCTGTGAAAAAAATTAAACAAAAAATTAGAGCGGATGTTGAGGAAACGTTATTTTTATCATTTCCATTAAGTACAACCAGAAATTACGCAAAGAATACTCGTTTTATTTTCAAAAAATGTACATGATCTTTTTTATAGAGCGAAATTTTAGAACAGATTTTGTTCAAAGAAAAAATCTCAATCTTCAATTTTGTAGTTTTGAAATGTTAACTTTTTGCAATTTTCGAAAATACGGACTTCCCCAAAATTGAACTTGTCATATTTTTCTGTCCATTGATACTGCGACCACCCTCCTAGCAGGAAAATCCCAAAGGCGCCAATTTCTCATATAAAGGGGCGGAAACATCTCCTGGGTGACCCGCTCAACTGACTTCACCGTCGTCTTCCTTCAACAGTTTGCCCGACTGCTCTGAAACGGGGTGGAAGAAGGATGCATGCTGTCTGACCAGGCTGTGCATGCATAAGCACATAGAAACGCAGATGTACGTTAACAATTTGAATTTATTTGTAAGTTAGGCCAAAGAGATATTCCTGAGGTGAGGCCTGAAGTGAGTACAGAATTGAAACCTAACTTAAACTTATCCTATGTTATGCCCGGCGTTGATCAGCTTCAACGAACCATGCGCGGTCGCCGCACAGGCCGCTTACGTTGCATTCTCGAAGCTAAGTGATTCCCTAGAATGTATCGTTTGCTCACGTTTCATTCAACAAAATGACTCTCGAAGGCATGCGTGTGCTCACGTTACATTCTACCAGCCGAGGGCTCGACGCGAATCTCTCCAGAGTTTCTCGCAGCCACGAGGTTCATTGATTGATTGATTTTTTCGTGTTTCCAGGCGCGTCAACTGCTTTGGTCATTAGTCCCGTGAGTGTAGTGCATGTTTTTTCTCGGGATATGGCGGTGATCTTCCCCCGCTAGATGGCGAGATTCGGCGCCGATCTACCGTCAGCTAGTGGGGTTTCCCCCTAACCAGGACTCTCCCACCAGCGACGAACCGCCCCAGCCGGGACAAGCTCTAAGCTCCCGATCGGTCTCCCGAAATATGTGGTAGTGTAGTGCATGTTAGTGTAAATGTGTGTGTAAGGGTAGAGGATAAGACAAGGAAGAGGAAGGAAAGATCGCGCGCGGTCCGTGGCCCGTTTGTTAGGGTACTGCTCCGGCATTCGCCTGGTGTTGATCGGAGAAACCACGGAAAACTACCTAGCTGAAGAGCTAGTGTCGAAAATCCTGCCGCCGTGGGGAGTGGGAACCTAGGACCTCCCGGTGAGAGGCGCTGCAGTGACATCAGTTGATGCACTGAGCTACGGCTCCCGGTCGCAGCCACTGGGGAGCGTGTGGGGCGAGCACCTTGGTTCACCAGGGGCTCGCGTGATGCGGGGGCGTCCGGTCGCGGCGTGACGCTGTCCAGAGGCCGGTGGGCTACGGAATTTCCCCGATCGAAATTCGGATGGCGGCGGCGCGGCGGCGGCGGCTGTCGTTGAGCGGCTTACCGAGCTGTTTGCCGACGTCTGTGGCCGTTTCCAGCTCCCTTGCTTTCGCGAGTTACAATGTTAAGAAAAAAAATATATTTCGTGGCGAATCTCGGCGTACGTCATCGTACGGTGAATCATCGTACGGCATCACAATACGTTTGAGGAGAAAATTGAAAGAAAGAAATTTGGAAACTGTTTTTGAAAAACGTGTTAAAAAATTAAAAATTGCTTGTGTATTAATATTTTACGCCAAATTATGCGAAAAATTCTCATATTTTCGAAAAATTCAACATGATCTTATTTTAGAATCTGTCCTCAAAAGAACAGATTTCGTGAAGGAAAAATCTCTACCTTCAATTTGTAATCGTTGGAAGACGCTCAAGATTACCTTACGCATTTTTTTGAAAAATCAGAGATTTCAACGAAAATGAAAGTGCACCATTCTCTTAAGCGTCCTTTACGCTATCCGAGGACAAAAATGACTCGGAAAATATGGAGCAGTTTTTGACAAAATGTTGAAAAGGTTGTTGAGGCTTTCTTGAAAAGTACCCTCAAATATCAATATATCCGTTTCAAACTCGCACTTTTGTAAACTCGAGTTCGTGTAAAACGTTCGGGGAATATCAATTTTGAAGAAAATTGGCTGAACGGTTTAGGCGCTAACGTCGGAAACGGATGGACGGACGTTTTGCCGACAGTCAATTTTTCTGTATTAGAGACCCCAGAAACATGGATTCTGACCCCGGCAACGAGTTAGAGGAAATAATAAACTGTATCGAGGAACAAGATTTATGCAGTTTTTCGTTTCCAGGGCCTCTCAATAACAGATTTCTTCAGAAAATTCGCCGTTTTCCGACGCACGATTACAATACTCTCTTCTTACGAAGTGGGAGGAATAAAATGGATTTTTCAAAAAACGTTCCAAATTATTACTTTCTCGCAATTCTGCATAGTAAAAAGAAAGTAATGTAATGCCACCGTAAAAATAGGCGATTTTTCGATCGAAAACCCCATTCTGTGAGGACCTAGTAAAGAAAAAGTGGATAAATTATGACCGTCTATGTAGTAAATTACTTCCTTTAATGTTTTGTGTAGGCAGAAGTCACGTTTTGTTTGCCTCTGATACCGTAAAATTGGTTGAGGACAAAACGTCTCTCTGTCCAATTGACCATGTGTATGTGATCAACGGTAGCGCCTTGAGCGTTCAGATGATTTTCTCCAAAATTGGTGATCTATCTGATCGATCTCGAGGTCCTATGAGTTTGAAATGGGTATTTTGATTTTGCGGGGTACTTTTCATGAAGCTTTAACATTTTGAAAGTTTTCTGAAAAATTGCTTCAAACGGTTTGACTTAAGTTTTTCCTCTGATAGGTAGTTTTTCCTCGCAGGACGCTAAAAAATGGTGCAGGTCTAATTTTCTTGGAACTATATGAATTATCGAAACTTGCAGAACTTCAATTTTTTCAACGCTTTCTACAACTACAGTTTTGGTCTTAGAAATTTTTTAACAATATCTTTTTAATGTAGGTAATTTTCAAAATAATTAGTATTTTCTAAAAAGGGCTTTCGGATTTTTTATTTACATTTCTGTTGGATATAGCAAAGAACATATAAAGCAAAGGCGTGTGTACATTTTTCGCAAACTGTCCGCATTTTCGAACAAAAAATTAACATTTCAGAATTACAATATTGATGATAAATTTTTCCGTAATGAAGTCTGTTTCTTAAAATTCGATCTTTAAATAATGTTAATGAAAATCTGTTTTTTTTTGTTGTTTTTTCGAACCAGCAAATGCAATTGTTCAACTTGTGAAACCGTCGGGAAGTTTGAGTTGAGTTGTGAGGGTGTAAGAGGCACAGTGAATGGCGTGCCAACTCTAATGCAAGAAAGTATGTGCTATCGTAGCTTCACTAATTTCTACGAGTCTCCACGATTTTTCAAGTAACAGTCGAATGCAAAATGTTCAGCTAAAAGTTAGTTCAAAAAACTTCTTATTTTTTTTCAAAAATTAAAATATCTAAGAATAATTACGTTCAAAAGAAATTGATTCAAATATTAAAATGCCTATTTGTTACCCGCCGTTACTCTGGTACAAATATTGAATTTCTTCAGTTGTTTCTGTAATATCAACATGTTGTAACACATGGAGCTATCGTTTTAGCATTTTTCAGCTCAGCAGCCACTTGCGTTCCTCACCAGTTGCGCGAGGCATATCATTCTGATAAAGCGTTGATTGTGGCGCGTGCTCTGCCACGCATATTCCAACACGCAAGTTTCCGGCCGCAGCAAAAAGTGCCACTTTTCAACTGCCTTCGACAGCCTTCGAAACAGAAAGAAAATTATTGACGCTCAGTCTTTGGAGAGCTGTCTTCGGTTTCGTTAGATAACCAGGAACTGTGGAAGAATACAAAAACTAATGATCCTACAGAATGGCACAGGGTTTATCGAACCAATTAGTTTTCAAATCTCTTTAATCTATGCTAGCTTTTTGGTTTTGCCCTATCCTCTTCCTGGCTGCCCTTTCTTGCCGCCTAAAGGAACTTTTTTTCGTATTTTCTCCATTTTTCGGCTCACTAATGGTAAAACTAAAAAATAACCCTAATAATATTATCGGGTGAGAATATGTATGAGTAAAACCTGGTTCTGTATGCAAGTTTGCTTTTAAAAATTTGGACCAGTTTTTGAGGAAACGTCGTTTGAGTGTTTCTGAAAATGCGCAATTTCACAGAAAAATGTTGAGTTTTCAAGAAACATTGGAAGACATCATTTTAAAGAACATGTATTCACACGTGCAATAATGTACCCAAATCGCCGTTAGTGTAAATATCAACAATGTGAGAGAACTATCAAAGGATTACATTTGTGTAATTTTTTAAAATACAAAAGAATACAAAAATGGTATTTATTTCATCTGATACGGCGGATTTACCCCTATCCGCACCAGAAGTTTAAAGAAAAAATTGAAGCTGCCTTTAAGAAAATCTTGTTTTTGATATTGCCTAAATATCACTCAAAATTGTGCTAAAACTACTAAAATTTTCAAAAAATGTACATGATTTTAATTAAAGAACTGATTGTGAGGAACAAATTTCATTTTAAATAACCGCTATCTTCAATATTGTGGTTGAAGGAAACTACAGAAAAAATCGAACTATTGTAATTTTCGAAAATTCTGAGTTAACTTTAAAAATCGTACCTGAGCCATGTTTATTTGCGTATTTCTCTCTATTCTTTGAAGAAATTTAAAGAAAGAAATTTGATCCATTTTTTAGAAACTTTTGAAATTGTGAGGTGAGCTTATGTAAAGTACCCCCAAAATTTAAAGAATTTTTTTTTTCAAATTCGCAGAGCTTCGATTCAGGCCAGATTGACTGCGGAATATTAATTTTGGAAATAATACTACAAATATTTAAAGCGCTAGTGTTGTGCACTGTCGAACATTAAAAAAAACTTTTTGTATCAGGGGACCAAAAAATGTGTATTTCCGTTGAAATCTCGAAATCGATTTTGCATTACTTATTCTGTACAATATTGCTCCGCATATACTATATATATGTATGCGAGAAACTAACAATTACACTGTTTCGATTTTAACTGAAAAATGCTAATATTCAGTCTACTCTCATACTGCACATACTGACTGAATTCACGTACTACGCTGGTGCTTACGATACAGACGACGTCATGCAACAGTTAGGCTCCAAGAAAGAGTCTTTTGTCATAAAATACTTGCTATTCGTGTGTTGCGTTATGATGTTTTGATATTATTGGTATATTAACTGACTTGAACTGCATACAGCTGTCCCAAAAGTCATTACCCATTTTAAACATTTGGATAACTTTTGTTACGATAGATTTTAAATTACGCGCCTTTGGTTAATCATAATTTCTTATAGAAACACTAAAATGCAATAAAACGCTCAGTAAACAGTAAAACAGCTGATGATCATTTACCATCGTTTATTCATAATTGTGCAAATGTTTGCAACAAAAAGGTTTTTACTTTAAAAACCTGGCAGAAAGGTGACTACAATTTAACAATTAGTGAGTGGAATAAACATCTCGCTCTTCAGGCAACACGTAAGGCACAATTTACGGAGACGTTTTGAAGCTACTAGTTCTGCAGCGGACTGCTTTAGGTCAAGAAGGCCATCATTAAGTAATGAAACAAAGCTGAACATTTTACAAGCGGTTATAAATCGGAGTCATATAAAATCTACTCGTAGTCTCTCTCAAGAACATGTTAGAGAATTTCACATGAGGTTAAATTCAAGTGTTACATACCTCGTCTTATATGGCATATTCGAAGAAGGCCCTGATTTTAGAATTTAATTTTGCGAGAATGAGAGTACAGGATAAGTTACTTTCTAAGATAATTTGGAGCGCTGAGAACACTTTCCAATTAACAGGCCACGTCATCAGACGCCACTGTACTTTTCGGTTTACAGAGAACCATAGAAATGTCTTTGAGAAGCAAATGAATCAATCTTGTGTTACCGTTTGGGGTGGTAACTCCTACTAAGGAGTTACTGGGCCTTGGTTTTTTGACGGCACAGCTTCTTAAATAGAAATATCTGGAAATGTTAGCAATGTTATCCCAGGAATACAAACCAATTATGAAAATTTCAACGTACTGTACTTTCAGCATGGTGCACAACCTGAGTGCGCTGTAGTTATGCGAAACTACGTTAAAGTAGTCTTTTCCTGGTAAAGTAATTGGCAGAAGAAACTTTTTTAATTCTTTTTTATTTACTTTTTTACGTAAAAAACAGTTAAAAACTGTGAGTGACGTCCTATGGGGAGAAATGAATTCTGAGCACGTTTTCAAAAAATCTGTGATCCCTACCCTACGTCAAATACTACTTGAATTTTGAATACAGAAGGAAATGAGCGTTTTTGCAAGGAGTGTTAACAAAAATATTCGCTCCAATGTAATAAAATATATTTTCAAGGATAAATCAGTAATTTTTTTGGACTCTTATCCCTCATTTAGCCCTTCGCCAAGGAATAATACTTCCTGCAACGACGTCATGGAGAACGATTATTTGAATAACTATATTTCCCACTGAATTCTAGAAGAAGTGCACAGATAATGAAGTTACATTAATGTCCAGAAGCAAAACAAGGGGCCATCTCAGCATTTGCTCAATAGAAAAGCCACCTAGATTTCCAGATTTTACACAAATGGATATTTACTTCCTCGTATACATACGTATATACGGAGTAATATACGTAGTAATATATACGTAATATACGGAGTAATATACGTAGTATAGAGAAAGTTATATAATGCTGCGGAAAATCGATTTCGAAATTTCAACGGAAGTACAGATATTGGATTCCCCTGGTACCGAAAAAGTTTTTTTCAAAACGTCCGTCTGTCCGTCCGTCTGTCCGTCCGTCTGTCCGTCCGTCCGTCCGTCTATCCGTCCGTCCGTCTGCCCGTCCGTCCGTCTGCCCGTCCGTCCGTCTGCCCGTCCGTCCGTCTGTCCGTCCGTCTGTCCGTCCGTCCGTCTGTCCGTCCGTCTGTCCGTCCGTCTGTCCGTCCGTCTGTCCGTCCGTCTGTCCGTCCGTCTGTCCGTCCGTCTGTCCGTCCGTCTGTCCGTCCGTCTGTCCGTCCGTCTGTCCGTCCGTCTGTCCGTCCGTCTGCCCGTCCGTCTGTCCGTCCGTCTGTCCGTCCGTCTGTCCGTCCGTCTGTCCGTCCGTCTGTCCGTCCGTCTGTCCGTCCGTCTGTCCGTCCGTCTGCCCGTCCGTCCGTCTGCCCGTCCGTCCGTCTGTCCGTCCGTCTGTCCGTCCGTCCGTCTGTCCGTCTGTCCGTCCGTCTGTCCGTCCGTCTGTCCGTCCGTCTGTCCGTCCGTCTGTCCGTCTGTCCGTCTGTCCGTCTGTCCGTCTGTCCGTCTGTCCGTCTGTCCGTCTATCCGTCTGTCCGTCTGTCTGTCTGTCGGTCCGTCTGTGAACACTCCTAGCACCTAAAACACGCGTGCGATCTATTCCAAATTAAAGAAACCCCTGTCCATCTGGCTCTAGTTGAAGTTTTGAAATTTTGAGTAACATTCTTTAAAATTTGTGGGTCTTTACATGAAGTCCCCTGAACATTTTCAAAATTTTCGCAAAAATGGTTCCAAATTTTTTCTTCAAATTTTTCCAATGAATTGTGCTAGTTGCACTGTTTAATATAACGTAAAGTTCATTTTGGTGTATTATTTTGTTTCTTCAAAACTTACCCAAATGTAATTTTTTCGAAATATCTCACGCCGTTAAAATGCCCATTTCCATCGATTTGTATACATTATTGCATATTTGAGTGGAGGTGTTTCAACTGACATTAAATGAAGTTTTTCGAAAACCAAATAGATTTCTGTGAAAAAGAGCTTCAAATTTCGTAATTACAGAAATGTTTAATCGCCATTTTCTTAAAAACGGCTTCAAAATTTTCAATGAAAATTTCTATTATGTACGAGGTTTTACTCTTCTTTAATATTCTTGAAGTCATATATCAGTTCTACTATTAAGAAACCGAAAATTTGAGAAAATGTCAAGAAAATGTACTTTCGATGACGCTAGATAGCAGCTGGCCAGAGAATGGAGAGAGACCTTAAAGCCAGCCCACACTAAGGAAATGAGAAAAATTTACCACGAGAAAGTCTGTGGCATTCTGTAGCACCTCTAGTTATATTATTATATTAGTTTAATATCTTTCCTAATCGTTTTCAATAAACTTTACTTTATAATGGCCTCTTGTGGGCCACCTGTGTGCTACTGCACACTATGCTACTGCAGTATTCATAAAGACTGTTAAAATATTTAATTTATTGCAATTTAATTAATGGAGCGATTTTATTTATTCTCGAGCGGCGTGCGTCCTGCACTTTGGAAATCAATTATTTAAGGTTTTGTTCAGCAGCAATTTTGTTATGCAAGCCACTAGAATGTATTAAAAAACAATCTTCCTACTCGTATTTTAGAGAAATAAAACTATGAAACTACTAGATCACACGAACTAAATATAATACCAATCCTAATAAACCTCTCTAGCTACTATAACTTTCATTAATGGCTGTTTTTTGAATAATTGAGTATTTTAACGACCGCTCGAAAACTTATTCATAAAGAAAAAGTTACTTTGTTGATACGAAAATGCATTTTTAACAGAATGTCAGTAAGAAATTAAAACATACGAAATCGTAAATGACTGTAAATCACAGATCAGGATAATTAATTAGTCTGATAATCAAAAAGAATTTATTGCACAGGTTTAACAGAAAATTAACAATTATTACAAATGGTAAGGTTCGTAATTTACAAGAAACATTGAGATATTAACATTTTACATCTTATATTAACATTTAAAGAAATCAGTTATAAGTATTAATACAATCAAATGTAAAGAATCGTTCAATGGTTGAATTCATGAAAAAGTAAATCATCTTAAGAAAAAGAAAAAGTAATTAAATTTTATCTCGTAAAAACGAATAAATTATCCTGATATTTTCTTTACATGTATGTTAACGGTTGATAAAATTCTCAATTATAGCGTTGAGTATTATTTGTCATGCTGGTCACGAGGCGCAGTCGAAGCCAAGAGGGGTCCCTTGAGCTGCCGAGCCGAGCTGGACCATGCCCTGAATCCATTATAGTTTAGTTGTTCCCTTCCGGGAGAAGTGCTGAGGGCATCAGCTGATGTTGCTGCAATGTCTCTGATCGGGAGGTTCTAGGTTCGAGTCTCGACGGTGTGGCAGGATTTTCGACACTATCTCTATAGCTAAGTCGAATTCAGCCACTGTCTGGAGGAGAATTCTAGCGGCCGGGTGCTCTGATCTGTGGTTTCTCCGATCATTACCAGACGAATGCCGAAACAGTGCCCGAACAAACGGGCCACGGACCACGCGCGGGCTTTCTTTCCTCTTTCTTATCCTATCTTCACCCTATACTTACACAAGCATTAACATACGCTACATGACATTAACATACACCTCTCCTCAGGTTTTCTTATTTAATACTCATGGATTCGGGGCTCTTTCAATGAAGATTTTTGTAAAAAAAAACACAAAGTCATAGTCACAGAACATTTATAATTGGACGTTTTCTTTAACATATACCAAAATACAAAAAATCAATCCACAAACAATGAAAAATAAAAAAAACACAAGCATTACACAATAAAGAAAACATCCCCAAAACAACACAAACAAGTTTCACTCAATTTTTAATTTTATTTCTTCTCGTTCGACATTTCTGTCTCTCGAGGAGTTTGAAAATAAAACATTTTATATTATAACATAACTAAGCTCATGTGCACGAATAAAATTACAGGAAGGAAGTCAATTCAAGCGAAAACAATCTTATCAGTAGACTACCGGAAATATTGTTTGTATTGTAGCATTGGCATGCCTTCATTCATTTTTCTTTTTAAAGAGAGATACTCGAAAATACCTGACTTCGACCCACTTCTGCATGAAAACCTGTAATATATGCACTTAAAAATACTGCGCACATTAAAATATGCTGTTATAGAAAACAATCTCAAAAATATGCTATTATGCGATAAAATGGGCTATTTTATGTTTTGGTTTTGGTGTTAGGTAAAGTTATATACATTTCCTTTCGATATGCGAAATCAGTAAAAATATACAATTTCATGAAGTTCCGCTGTCTATTTCTTGCGGACTTCAGAGTGCCCAAATGCTCTCTCCCTAGGGATGTCTTCTCTCCACGTCGTTGTCGTAAGTTCCGCCAATGGAGTCAGTCCAATGGATCCGTTCCGGATTTAGACAATGTAGTAAATATGTATTTGAATACATTCTACACGACCGTATTCAGAAGATAAACGTGTTCGTTTTATCGATTTGAACCGAATTCCTTCACCTGGTGCAGCGACTACGTCAGCGTATCTGAATGAAGAAGTCGGGAGAGAACGTAATTGAACGCGAATATGGATTGTTAGGAAGAAGCAATTAGCAGGTATGTTTCAGGAAACCGTGCAACGGGAACCATGTTTCAATTACGTGATCTTCATTTTTATGTCATTTACATTACATGTTCTACAATTATGAAAATAATTTTGTGTGATCAGGATTCTCAAGCATCCATCATGCGATGGTGAAGATAATGGTATCATTATCATTATCATTATCATTATCAGTATCAGTATCAGTATCAGTATCAGTATCAGTATCGGTATCGGTATCGGTATCGGTATCGGTATCGGTATCGGTATCAGTATCAGTATCAGTATCAGTATCAGTATCAGTATCAGTATCAGTATCAGTATCAGTATCAGTATCTGTATCTGTATCTGTATCTGTATCAGTATCAGTATCAGTATAAGTATCATCGTCACCTTAATTTACAGCTAAAGATGTTAGATTCGGTTAAATACAATATCTACTCTAGCTAGCAATCAGCCTTTTAAGGATCAAATCTAGTGATTGCAAATGCTTCTACTTTCCGCAAATATGGGCTGTTCCCAACAACGATAGTAAATAAGATACGAAGTTTGTGCGAGAAAGTGAAAAAAAAGAGTTCTCAATTTTAATTTCAAATTTGCTTCTCACCTTCGCCATTCCGCAGGTGAGTCTAGTCTAAGGCAGGTTTAAGGCGATAAAACGTCCCATTTTAGCCGGGAATGTCCCTTTTTTGTCCCTGTCGTATTTTTTTAAGCGAAAACGAAACGAAAAAGAAATTAATATTAATTTTAACAATGTTATTTAATGTGTGATTTGCCATTTGGATTACATAATTCTAAACAACCTATAACAAGTATTGTACCTCGGCTTCTGGGTCAATGACCCCGTCTCGATCATGTTTTCAATCCAGTTTCCCTGATCTCTTGAGAAAATGCTGAGATGGCCCTATGATTTGCTTCTGGACATAAATGTAAATCAATTATCTGTACATGTCTTTTAGAATTCACTGGGAAATATAGTTTTTCAAATTATCATTCCCCATTTTGTAGCGGCAGAAAGTATTATTCCTTCACAAAGGACATGATGAGGGATAAGAGCCCAAATTTAAAGATGATTTATCCTTTAAAAAAGATTTTATTACATCGCAGCCAATATTTTGTTAACAATCTTTGCATAAAACACTCATTTCTTTCTGTATTCCCAATTCAAGTAGCTCAAGGGCTTAGGTGAGCATCACAGAATTATGAAAATTTGCACAGAATTCACTTCTCCCCGTAGCACGTCACACACAGTTTTTAATTATTTTCGAGGTGAAATAAATAAAAAATAAGGTAAAATAAGCGATCGCATCATTTGAGCTTGTGTATGCTTTAAAACTATCGATATTGTTACCGAGAAATCCTATAATCCGAACCTTCTACTTCTGTGAATTCCTGTGCGACTTAGCAAGCAAACTTAATTGAGGAATACGGACCAAATGTATAATGAATAAAAGTACAAATGAAATAAATGAGTATACTTTTTTGTTTTTAATGTTCCATTTTGATATTGTTTTTTCTGCGTGTTCTGGTTCTTTTTAAACAGTCATTTTCCTTATCAAATACGAAGGCTGGTAATCAATCTGTTTCACAGAAATACAGCCAACCCAACAATAATGAATACTGCAAACACCGTTGAATAAAATTCATTACAGTTGTGACGCTCGTAGAAGAAAGTTTTGGTCGGAAGCACTGTATTTCAATATTTCATATACAGCATATGTCCCGTTTTGTCCCATTTTCTAGTCATAGAAATGTCCCAATGTCCCTTTTTTTGTTTTTTTTTGGTTTTTAAGATCTGGTCACCTTCGCCTAGTCTGGTTTCCCTTAAAAATCATCATTTTTTTGTACGATGACAATTTTTTATATTTTTTGTTTCAAAGGAAATGTCAAACCTCATCAACATATGTATTTAATAATTATATAACAGTAAATATATATTTTTAATATTATAATGATTTTAATTTTATAATAAATGAAATATAATTTTTCCGTGGTAAATAGCAAAGACTCTTTTAACATTCGCCATCCGATACATTCCATGGGACTGCAACAAACGTTTAGTCACGTCACTCCTATACTAAAACACTACACCGTCATTATTTATATATTTTTTTATTTATTTACGTCAAAAACTGTGTATGACGTGCTATGGGGAGAAGTGAATACTGTGCACGTTTTCAAAAATTCTGTTATTCCTACACTAAGCCACGTACTACTTGAATTTTGAATTTAAAAACAAAATCTCTCCGATGTAATAAAATCTATTTCCAAGGATTAATCAGCAATAAATTTTGGCTCTTATCTATCATGTCCTTTATCAAGGAATAATAATTCCTGCCGCAACATGTAAACGATAACTATATTTCCCACTGAATAACTATATTTCCCACTGAATTTTAGAAAACGTGCACAGATAATGAAGTTACATTCATGTCCAGAAGCAAAACAAGGGGCCATCTCAGCATTTGCTTAATGGATCAAGGAAACTGGACGAAAAACCTGATCGAGATGGGGTTTTACTATCTGTTATGGGACATATGGGATTATACTCTCTGTTTGTACTCTATAATCGATATTGATTGCAGTTTATGTTGTTTTAAGACATAAATAACTATAGTGACAAAAGGATTCACGAAGTCGTGACTGGCGGACTGACGTCACCTGGCATTTTAGGCTAACGTTCCGGAATAATGCAATCGTGAGGTTTAGCGCCGGAGGCAGTTGCACAAGCGGAGAGCTACGTCGTCCATGGCTGACTTGCATCTCTGCAGCCTGTAGCTCCGTGGCCCAACAAACCCTTTACGTCATCACAGGAGGCAAAATCTGCTACGCTTCTCGAGGCAACCTACATGTCGCTCGGATTGTCAGACTGTCGTCGCTAAAAATTGTTTTGTTGAGATAAAAAGTGCTTGAAAAGAAGCAATGAAGAGTTGAGAACCTTTTTTGAAATAAGGTATTCAAAAAATCAACAAGAAACTAGTGTTGCAAGTCAACATAATTCTCGTATTACTTCTAACTTTTACAACTTTCGAAAATTCACAGAGTTCAACGAAAATGTGACGTGTGCTTTTATTTTAAGCGTCTCTTTTTCTATCCATGGAAAACAATAAATTCGAATTAGTTTTTGAGATATTTTTATAATTTGCATTATCTTCGAGCAGAAGTTACGCAAAAACTTCTCGTTTTTTATAATTGAATTTTCCTTTTTAAAGATCTGATTTTTAAGAACAGAGTTTAAAACAAAAATCTCTAGCATCAATATTATAATTTTGCAATGTTAACTTTTCGCAATTATCGAAAATTTCGAAAGTTCGTCGGAAATAGTAATAGCACCAACGTCTTACCGTTCTTTGATACATACGAGGAGAAAATTTACGAAAAAAATTTGAGCTGGTTTTGAGAAAATGACTTTTTAAAACGTCTATATTTTACGCAGAATTACCCAATACATGTACTACCATATAATACTATACAATATAATTTTTTAAATTATTATATAATTCTAACATAAATGAATATTTAAATCAATTTTGCCAAATAAAAGAAAATAATGAAAACTGTAGACCTTTTTTGGGGGGTGCCCCCCTCTGGATACACCACTGCTTCCGGCGACAAAAAAGCTTCTAATTTGTAAACGCTAAAACATGTGTGCGCAGTAAGGAGTAATGGGCGGCGTATGACTGCCTCTTGCGCGTTTGGGTGTGTTTACCCCAGTTTGCATGGAATCCTTATTCATGAGCAATTGCAAAAAAATCTGTAAATCCTAATCTAACGTGTCGAATTTTAAAATGTGTAGTGACACCGTTTTTTATGGTCATCACAACTCGATGTTTTCAATTTGACGGGGTTAAGTCTGGACACATTGTAGATATCTATAACATCTGCAGGGGCGGGATTTCGGATCATTTATTGGGAGGGCAAAGGGTCCCCCAGGATGCGATCGTAAACTAATGGTGCTACTAAATGGCGCAGCCTTTCTCGTACTTGTCAGTTGCTTAATCTGTTTCATCTGGTTTTCGGTTTTGTCCCCATCTCTCCTTCCGGCTGGTTCCTATCGCCATCAAAAATAATTTGTAGCAATTTATTAATTTTTCGGTTCCCTAGTTGCGAAATGTAATTTGTGGTGCTACAACAGAACATTTTTTGCGCTTAATTTATAATTCATGTAATTTTCGAAAATTAGTGAGTTCAACGAAAATGGGTCGATTCTTAAGTGTAGTGTGCTCTATCCGAGGAAAAAATTAAATGAAAATTTTGGAGCGGGTTTTGAGGACAAAAATGTAAACTCGCCTTTACTTCAAGTATCACTTCAAATACTTTGAAGCAGGGAAAGCAATACGTAATAACTACAGGCTAACTACAAACGATGCAAAAATGATGAACGTAAAATATAGCTGTGAGATTTCAATTAATCTACTCAACTCCTTACTTACGTAGTAGCGGTTTGATATGTGAGCCATTCCACGTCAAATCGCACAAGAGTTGACACTTTTTTATAATGTAAGATGATTTTTTTCTTAAATCTGGACATCAAAAAAACAGACACGAATTTTTATTTGCCTGAAAATTGATTATTTGTGTAGTTATCAATATATGAAATGTTGAAATTTACGCGTACTTCACAAAATTTGATCAATTGTTGCTCCGAAAGTTCTCAATATGAAAATTCCTGATTTGTTTCATTTAATACTTTGAAATGTGTATTTTATTCTCCTGTAAATATATTTTTCAAAAAAATAAATATTTCATTTAAAAATGTATTTTTAAAAAAATTGAAAATTTCTATATAAACACGATGAGATAAAAATTTTTTAAAAAATAGGCGTGTTCCTCGTTCAATTTTCTATAAAATGGAAAAAGTGGGCACTCCACAAATACAGTTCTAAAAAATCAATTTTAAGTATGCGGGCGCGCTCTGCCTACCCATGCAATTGCGAATTGAGTTCGGTCAGTCTTTGATCCAAGTGCTGAACTATAAAAATAATGACGGCCTACCTGATTAGGGTTTCAAGAGTTATTAGTATTTTATATGTTCACTCTGCCCCCAGAATTCAAATACGAGCCATTCCACATCAAATCGCACAAGAATTAACTCTGCTTTTTTAATGTATATTTTTTATTAAATCTGGACATTAAAAAAGAGACATATGTTTCTTTATTTACCTGAAAATTGATTATTTGTGTAGTTATGCCTATATTAAATTTTGGAATATACCCGTACTCCGCAAAATATGATTGATTGATGCTCCAAATGCATTTAACATAAAAATTCCTGGTTTGTTTCATTTCATACTTTGATATCCGTATTTTATTCCTCTGTAAATTACTTTCTCAAAAAATAAATATTTCATTACAAATTGTAATTATATTTCAAAAATGAAAATTTCTATATGAACTCGCTCAGATAAAAAATCGAAAAACATTTTCAACAATTCAATTTTCTACAAAACACAACAAGAAAAAAGTAGGCACTGATTAGAGTTTCAAGAAATATTAGTAACTCATATGTCCACTCTGTCCAGAGGGGACGGGTGACAGCGAAACGAATTTTACTGCGAGTCCCTTTGTGTCCTAGGAATGGGGTGCCCTCCTGTCCTTGCTCGTGAAATACAACAGACCACTTGTCAAGGAACTTGTGTAAACTTTTCTGAACATCAGTCGCAATACGCATCTTATAAAGACAAGAGTGCTAGAGTTTGTTCTGTGAATCATGTGTACTCAGTGCAACATGAGTGGTGATCACCGTATGAGATACGACAGATGTTTCAATCAATTTAATCTTTCTGATAACGAATTTAAGGAAAGAAAATCTCGAAGTCGCGTAAACCACGATTTACTAGTGAAACTTGATTTAGAGGAGTCATTAGATTGGCGAATTTGTGATTCATGACGGAAGAATGGGAGATGGCTTTCAAAAATGCTTCTTGTTAGTGAAGACAGCGTCGTGATCAGTGGCACCCGTGGCATTAACGAAAGTAGCGGAAAGTTCAGTGAATATAGTGAAAACAGTGGAAATCAGGGAAATGACAATTTAAGCTCTTCAGATAGTTCAAGTGTCTGCGAATGAACCACGTTCATAAGTGTATATTACTCTATTGTTTCAAGAAATTTAAAGAAAAAATTAGAAGCTGTTTTTGAGAAAATTTTGAAAACGTCAGGGGGGTCATGTAAAGTACCCCCAAATTTTAAAGAATGTTTTTCAAAATTTCAAAGCTTCAACTGGAGCCAGATGAACAGGGGTTTCTTCAATTTGGAGAAGATCGTACGTGTGGTTTAGGAGCTAGTAGTGTTCACAGACGGACGGACAGACCGTCAGACGGACAGACGGACGTTTTGAAAAACACTTTTTCGGTATCAGGGGACCCCAAAATATCAATAATTTTCATTGTCCGAGAACCCTGGAACAGGCTTGAAAAAAATCTCAAAAGCTCCTCTCAAAACATAAATCATTGTGATTTTTTTTTCCCAGATTTTTACTTTCTAGCTATCGCTTACGTGGTAGAGAGAAAGTTATGTAATACTGCGCAAAAGAACTACGAATTTTCGGCATAAAAACTTATTGCCGAGCCCTGATATATAGATAAATCCAATTGTTAAATTTGAAAAAAAAAACCTTTAACATGTGGTGCAGCCAGATTCCATGTTTTATGTATCTTTGATACCGAAAAGCCGATTGACGGCACAACTTCCTTCCGTCTGGTGAACAACACTAGCACCTAAACGATGTGCAGGATTTTTCACAAATTGAAGAAACCCCTGCCGATCTGACCTCAGTCGAAGCTCTGCGATTTTGAAAAATTTCCATTAATTTTGGGGGTACTTTACATGAAGCACCAGGGTCATTTTCAAAATTTTCTCATAAATGGCTCCAAATTTTTTCTTTAAATTTCTTGTAAGAATAGAAGGAAATACAACCATTAAAGTGTCATAGGTCCGATTTTCACTGTTAACACTGGATTTTTGATAATTGCAAAAGTTTGAATTATTTTCAGCGACTTCCCACAACTATAAAAACAAAAACAGAGGCTTTCCTTCACATGAAATTTGTTGTCCTTAATAAGTTCTTTCATTGAGATTATGCACATTTTTTTGAAATACTGATAGTTTTCGCGCAGAATTGCGTAAAATTTGTGAAATTTAAGAAAAAAATAACAAAAACAAGATTTTCTTAAAAAGGCGTCAAATATTTTCTTGAAACTTTTGTTAGGGATAGTACTAAATGTACTCTATGAGACGAAATAAATGCCAAATTGCTCTATTCTTTTGTGTGTTTTTTTCAAAAACTACAATTTTTTTTACTTGTCTCTCACGTCTATAGTAATATCATTAGTGGCGATTTATTTTCAAATTATTGCATTTACGAGTAAATGCGCTTGAAATTATGTCAAATAAATTTTCTCGAAGACTGTAAACTTTTCCGTGAAAATGAGCTCAAAATTCCGAATTTTTAGAAACGTTCATATGCAATTTTCTCAAAAACGGCTCCTAGTTTTTTTCTTCAAACTTTTCGTACGGATATTGCTAATTTCACTGTTTAAGATGACATAAAATTTCATGTCATTTTGCTATATTCTTTTGTTGCTTCAAAAATTACATATCACTTTAAAATATCACTCAGAACTTTAATATGCATATTTCCAGCGATTTGTATATATTATTGCATTTGAGAGTGGAAGGGCTACCAATGACTTCGAATGAAGTTTTTCGAAAACTCAAAAGATTTCTGTGAAAAATTTCGCGTTTACAGTAACGCTTAAGCGCCATTTTCTCAAAAACAGCTCCAAAGTTTTCAACAAAAATTTCTTTTTAGGGCGAGATTTTACTTTTCTTTAATATTCCTAAATTAATAATTCGGTTCTACCAATAGGAAACAGAAAATTTGAGAAAATTTTGAAAAAAATTAACTTTGGGCGGGAATAGTTGGCAGCTGGCAAGAGGATAGGGCAAGATTGTAAAGCTTGCCCAGACCAAAGAAATTAGAAAACTAACTAGTACGAGATAGTCTGCCATTCTGTTGCGCCGCTAGTTTCTATTGCTGTGCTGTAGTTGAAAAAATAAAAGCAACTTTTACCATTTCGCTTTCTTTAAATCACATTGACTTTAAATATACTTTGAAAATGGATGCAAGAGTTCTGGGCATTTATTTTAGTATTTATTATAAATTTGTAATGAAAATTATTTTGTTGTCCAAAAAACAATGAAAGTTTTTTGTTATAATATTGAAACTGACATTATGATTAAAACAACAAGATTCGCGTTTATAATAACAGAAAAGTGAAATTATTGTAATAACATTTAGTATAACAGAAAATATTCAGTTGAGATAATAGGTTCGATTTTTCCTTAGTGTACTTTTGGCATCAAACAAATATCATGCATGTTTCATTATATATTACATTATAATGGAAAACATTCAATGTGTAATATAATAAACCGTTTTACTCAACATCATTCGTATATTTTCACTTTCTCACTTTTTCAAAAATTGTAAACGCACAGTTTCTGGTCTCTGACACTGTACTTTCACGCTAGAAATTCCGGAACACTGAAAAGTTGAGCACTGGAAAGAGAACACTGAAGAGTCAGTCGGTGCCTTTTTCGAATCCGTACGATTCGCAGCGTGGCCAAATTTCTTTTTTTTTTTTTTTTAGATCCATTAAAGAATATCGTTTTTCTACATGGACAACGCCTAAAGTGTTCAGTTTGCCGACTACGCTTCTATAGATTACAAGAATGTTGGA
>BLKR01010365.1:37500-58932 GCA_011170035.1 Teleogryllus occipitalis | reverse complement strand
CGCCTCCGCCTTCGCCTTCGCCTTCGCCTTCGCCTTCGCCTTCGCCTTCACCTCCGTCTCCGCCTCCGCCTCGCTTTCGCCTCCGGCTTCGCCTCCGCCTCCACCTTCGCTCCCACCTCCACCTCCGTCTTCGCCTCCGCTTCCATTTTCAGCTCCGCTTTCGCCTCCGTCTTCGCCTTCGCCTCCGCCTTCGCTCCTACCTCCATCTTCGCCTCCGCTTCCACTTTCATCTCCGCTTTCGCCTCCGTCTTCGCCTCCGCCTCCGCCTTCGCCTCCACCTCCGCCTTCGCTCCCACCTCCGCCTCCGTCTGGCTTCACCTTTGCTTCCGCCTCTGTATCCACCTCCGCCTCGTCTCCACTGTCGCCTCCGCCTCCGCATCCGCCTCTGGCGCTCTGAAGACGTTTATTCCGCTAACGGCCGTCGAGGGCCTCTCGCCGTCTCCCGCGCCCGCGCCTTCCTTCCCCTCGCTTTCCCCGCTTTCCCTCGCGCGCGCCGCCAGCGCGGTCGAACGGTGCCGATGTCTCTTTTTTGTGGGAGTGGCGCGGTAACGATTCCCTTGTTCTTAATATCATTTTCAGCTTTCATATTCTTTTCATCGGGATTTTTGTTGAGCCAGCTGCAGGGTACAGTGCGCCCAGAGGGAGTTTATAGGTTTGTGCATCACAGCAAAAATGTTGACCAAGATACGCCAGCTGAGGCACAATACAAGCATGTTGCATATCGTGTTAAAAACAAAAGCATACAAGTTCTGCACACGGAAGAATCTAAACTATCCACCGAATATTTATATACATAATATTTATTTACATCAAATATTTATATACAGTACACTAAAGGTAAAGGAATACATGCTCTTTTTTTAAATTTTAACTCGATATGATATTTACATAGTATATTTACATTAACTAACTGTTATTCTTTTATCTAATCGTTTTATATATTTGTACCATTTTGCCTCCAATATCATTTAATATTATCAACAAAATGTAAAAAAAAATTAAAATTTGTATCTATACGTCGCTTAAGTTTACAAACTTTGTAAATTTATCATAATTATAATGAAAATAACTAAATTAAATGAAATCTGTAATAAACCTTGTTAATTGTGATTGTTTTAAAGCAAATATTCATTCATTCCTTAAATTTTATTTAAATATTGTTGCCACAGGTGTTGACCTCACGTAAATGGAATGTTATCATTTAATGACGTTCACGCTGTGGTGACTTTGGTGGAGATTTTGCGTTTAAGCAACGTCGCGGCGAATTAACGCGGAGGTCTCTCCGCGCCCAACACGGAAGGGGGGAAGGGGGACGGAAGTCTCAAGCTGTGCAGAGTAGGCGAAGGGATGGTAAAATGGAAGGGACTCAAAGAGGGTGTGAGAGGAGACTAAAGATAAGAACTGCGAACTGGCAGACACACATGCACGAAGAAGAAGACAGCACCTTTTCATTTGCATCCATGAGTTTTCCCTGGATGTGGTTAGGAAAAGGTCTTTATTTACTGAAGAATTTCTTAATGACTTCATCTGATTGATTGATTTTTTCATGTTTCCGAGCGCGTCAACTGCTTTGGTCATTAGTCCCGTTAGTGTAGTGCATGTTTTTCTCGGGAGATGGTGATACCTTCCCCCGCTGGATAGCAAGATCCAGCACCGACCTACCATTGGCTAGTGGGATTTCCCTCTAACCAGGACTCTCCCAACAGCGGGGCACCGCCCCAGCCGGGACAAGCTCTAAGCTCCAGACCATTCTCCCAGAATGTGTGGTAGTGTAGTGCATGTTAGTGTAAGTGTGTGTGTGTGTAAGGGGAGAGGATAGGACAAGGAAGAGGAAGGACAGATCGCGCGCGGCCCGTGGCCCGTTGGTAGGGTACTGCTCCGGCATTCGCCTGGTGTTGATCGAAGAAACCACGGAAAACTACCGATCAGAGCAGCCGGCCGCTGGAATTCTCCTCCAGACAGCGACTGAATTCGACCTAGCTGAAAAGCTAGTGTCGAAAATCTTGCCGCCGTGAGGAGTGGGAACCTAGGACCTCCCGGTCAGAGACGCTGCTGTGTCATCAGTTAATGCACTGAGCTACCGCTCCCGGTGGCACTTTATCTGGTTAACGGGGAACATTACACCGAAGAATTTGTTTTATGGAATAAGTGTCACATTGATTAAAAACACTATTTTGCTATTTATATTAATCCTTGTGTAGTAGGAGCGGCGAGGGTGGAGCGGGAATGGCCGCTTCTGCCGTGGCGCAGTCGGCGCGAAGGGTCGAAGCGAAGCTGCCCGATGACCTTTGTCGCGCCCGCCGCCCCGTGACCCAGCCGTTAATACACTCGCTCTATGTGTACCCGGGCTTCGCGGCGTATGCCCTGCCTTTGAGTCTGTACATACATGGCTACGCACCGCTGGGACTAGCCACTCTAAGGCTGGGGACGTCTCATTTAAAACTCTGACGCTCCCTCGTTAGCATTTTCTTCTCAACAGACTTACTCAAACAGAGAGATGAAACATCACATGAATCTCGGTTGCATCGTAGTGCCTAGCATACAGTTTGTGTCATGTATGTCGTCGTTAATCTTTCTTTTCGCACTGTCAGTTTACCACGTTTCAGGAAAGCGTTGTAGTTTACAAAACTATTTTCGTATTTGCGTACTATTTTCAAAATAGTAAAACCAAGGAAAATCTCAAATACAGACCATTAATAAAAGCGATAAAATGCGTTAACTCAATCATGTAGTTACAAACCATCAATACGAAATTTTTTTTATTCTTCATTTGGTATAATGTCAATCAATTTTCAGTATAAATAAGGTAATTTCTAATTTATACCAATAACAATAAGTCATACTTATATTCAAACTAAACACGAATATTTTCCCAAAAGTATTCTCTTTTGGAACACTATTGAATATGGACCCTACTTACTCCAATACTTCCATCAAATAATTAATACAGCTTCTTAGTTGATAAGAAGTAACAAGTACTTGAGAATATACTAAAAAGTAGAACATTTCCTTTACAACGTCTCTGGAATGACTCACAACGACATTCCCCGACCATCTGCGCTACATAGTCTTGCTCCCATGTGCCTTATCTTTACTTCTTTACGTCCATGTTTTCGCCGTTAATATCCAGTAAAACACGCTGTAACGCTTATCCAGTGGCATCCACGAGCCGCGACGAATCTTGCCCAATCTCCCCCAACATCGAGCGTCTCTTGAGGGCTGTTTGCGCCGGATAGACCGGGAGCGAGCAAAAAAAGTACGAATCACCACGATATAACCACCACGGCCCCACGACGAGAGTACTTGTATTTGAGGCGATAGACGGTAACATTTGGAAGAGCAAAAAGAGAGCATATCATGTAGGTGTCATCTTTTTCCAACCTACTTTGTTGAATAAGTTTCAAAAAACTGTACTTTGATTCTCCAATTTAATTCTGGAGTAATATTGTTTAATTTTGATCAAACGTATGCGATTCGAATGGGCATCGTAGAGATGTGACGTCGCAAATACTCTGCCGAAGTGGCAAAACGTCTCTATTTTGAAGCGATGTTTTATTTCGTGCATCAGTATTTTGGTTTGTGTGTGTGTATGAGTGTATGAGTGATGGACTATCATTTA
The DNA here is from genome assembly GCA_011170035.1 of Teleogryllus occipitalis. Classification (NCBI taxonomy): domain Eukaryota; kingdom Metazoa; phylum Arthropoda; class Insecta; order Orthoptera; family Gryllidae; genus Teleogryllus; species Teleogryllus occipitalis. The sequence continues at coordinate 55,313 of BLKR01010365.1, read as the reverse complement.
ATTGTAATAGGAATGAAACACGCCATTCTCAACAAATATATACTTACAATTTCAGCGACTCTCTATTTCCGACATACTAACGAAAATATATCGATTTTTCACAATAATGTGTATATCTTAGGCAACAGTACGGCAGTTGATTTTCATAAAGAGTACGATAAAATATGACAAGTAAAAAAAACATATTTTCAAACTTGGTGCAGATCATTAGTAACGGTATATTTCAAGATTATGGGGACTGAACCATTTAAAGGCTGTTTATCAGCATTGCAGCTAAATCTAAAGATTAACGCGAGGAATAGATAAAAAAGATACCAACGAGTAAACCGTACTTCGTTTTATTGACTACAGATCCAGCTTCCTCTTAAGAATGATAGAAAAATGGGAAGAAATTGCCGGTAAGAGCAAACTTTCACTACAGTTCTTCGTTCAGAGGTGCCGTTCGAGATATCTATTTAGGTTGGGTTGATAATAGGAATAAGAACTAAACTAATAATAACTATGTTAATAACAATTATAAAAATATCCCTTTGGATTGTTCATGGACAGCGTGCTAGCTTTTAATATGGCGGTCCCAAGTTCGAATCGTGGCCGGATAAAAATGAAGCTATATCTTTCTAATGGAAATCGTCTCAATTTCTTCAGCTGACCAAGAAAAGACCAGCTGACCAAGCCAGGCCAAGTAAGCTCAATATGGGAATACGTAATGTTCGCCACATGTCTCCTTAATGTTCCTTTTTTTACATTGCGATTTATTCGGCAGTCTAGCGTGATACCCCCATTAGTGTTCTTCGTATACCGGATTGGCATTGGTATGCGAATATTAATGGAGAAGCTCAGGGCATATCACCTGCCCTTCCGCGTCCACTGGACAGCCGAATAGCTGGAGAATAGTGAATGGAATTACTGGAATGTCCTGGTACTTGGGAGTTAATCTTTTAATATTATCTAAACAGCAACATTCATTCGTGTCTTGTCTCCACAGAAACTGCACATAATAGAAAATTCTGTCATAACTATCCACCACCGTTGGGGCTCTAAGGCTCTAATCTAGGATCTGCTGATTTACAAACCTTCCCTTCCATCGTCGCAAATGCATTGGTTGAAACATCATGTCAGTTCCTATCATACATCATTATTTTGGATTGGTGTCTCCCAGCCTACGAGTCGTTGAGGCTTCTTGGCCGTCTGCCCAGGCGCCTGCCCAGCGAAGCTCCTACGTTGAGTTGCGATGGACCCCTCACGCGAGATACGATAATACACTCGCTCCCTTCCGCTTCCCTTTGCAACTTTTCTACCACCCGCTCCCCTTTAAAACTCCCTGTATATACACGGCCAGCTTAGCGTGCACACGCCGTAAGCACGGCACATTTATATGTAGAGATACACGAAAGTAATGTCTTCCTATCCCTCCGAGACCAGCAAGGGGGTTTCGTGGTGGAAGCAAGGAGAAAAGGCGCGGGAAATGAGACTTATCTTTCTGTAAATATTAACTGATTTTCATAGAACGTCCCCTAAAAATGAAGCCACAGCCCCAACTTTTTAAGAATTAACAGGCGACGTGCTTGGTCGGGCATTCCCCGTGAAACACTTTATTTTCATTACTAACAACGTCTTTGGGACCTGTCTCCCGACACAATATGCAAATCTGCTCGTTCATTTTTTTTCCCTTCGTTCCCACCGTCTTTTTGAAGTTTTCTCGCTCAAGAGCGCGCTGCAATACCGACCCAATTATCTTTTGAGAAATCCCGCGGGAAGGAGAGGACACGTGGGGGGAGAGAGGGGGAAGAGAAACACGAGGCAAGCAGAAAAAAAATAAAAGAGGGCGCGCCGTGGCAGCAGAAAGAAAAAGGCAATAAAAAGTAAAAAGAAAAATCATTTAAAGTTTTTACATTGGCACGCTGGCCAATATCCAAAAGCCATACGTATGCGGCACGTTTTGTGCATCTTTTATACGTTTGGCGGTCCGGGGAATCCCAGCGGGGCCGGCGACGGCGGCGGTGGCGCGGCGCGGCGCGGCGCGAAACAGCGGCGAAGCGGTCGTGCGCGCTGAATGCCAAAGGCGCGGGTCACGTGAGCGGAAGGGGAGCGGAGGGGAAGTCCCTCGGACGCATGTGCGGCCCGACGGGGAAGACGAACGGTGCTTTGAGGATTTCACACTAGTACGGCTCGACAGCAATTCTCGTGGACTTTCCGACGTGGTTTGAAGCCACGGAGCTCGTTCTACCTGTGGAGATTTGCTTCTTACTGCCAAAACGAGAAGGAAACAATTGTGCTCGTTTTTAGTGTCACCGTGATTTTACTCTAGTAATATTTAACAAAATTATTATAGTGAATTGAGGACATATAGCAGGTTTTTCATATTGAATTCAGGACATATAGCATGGCATGCATAGCATTGGCAATTCTAATACGATAGCAAACCACGATGTTTTTGACAATGTTCATTCAGAGCTCACTATTCTCTCCCAAGTGTAAATTCTATCTTCCACTCAACTATCTTTCCATCTCATCCTTCCACTCCATCTCCCTACATATTTTATCACCTACTTACCTACTTAAACGATCCAATCTATAATCCTAAAGAATATGTTGTTTTTTCAAATTTTCTTAGAGACAAAGACGTGAGTATCTGAATTGAACCAACATAGAGACTAGTATTTATTCTCTACTTAAAATAATTGTTTTGGAGGATTATTCTATATTTGAAATGCATGTTACCGCTACCGTGATAGAGGAAAAATAACGTAATGCTGTGGGGGAAGAACGGCAAATTTTCGGCAGAAAAACTCTTATTACAGAGACCTGGTAACGAATTAATGGATAAATCTCGATGCCAAATTTAGAAAAAAATCCTCTAATACGTGATGTATCTAGAATTCATGTTTTTTGGGTTCTTGATACTGAAAAATCGATTGACGTTAAAACGTGTGTTCGTCTGTCTGTGAACAACGCTAGCGGCTAAACCGTTCAGCCAATTTTCTCCAAAATCGATATTCCCCGATCGAACCGGCCCCACGGTCACGGCCCCTTGAATTTGAAACCGATATTTTAATTTTGGAGTGTACTTTACACGAACCCCGAGGAAAATTTTCAATATTAAAAAAAAAATAGTTCCAACTTTTTTTATTTAACTTTGTTATTTGATAAAGACAAGGACGTTTAAAACAATGGCGCAGGTCTCATGTTCGTTTTTGAAAACGCTGATTACTCGAAAATTTAAAAAACTCGAAATATTTTTGGCGTCTTCGTTCAACTACAACTGTAACTATGAAGATAAACATTTTTTAAAAATAAAATGTGTTCTTGAAAATTGATCTAAAAATAATGTCATGTTCAATTTTTCAAAAATGAGTATTTTTTGCGGAATTTTGTGCCAAATATAGGCAATTTTCCTTCTTCTTTAAACCATATTTTCTTAAAAACCGCAAACAATTTTTTATTAAATTTCGACATTAGTAATGGCAAAGGACATTAGGTATGATAAAGGACATTAGATATGGTGAAGGGTAAAGAATGGTGCAGGTTTCATGTTCGATGAAACGATTTTTCGAAAATTTTAAAAAATTAAAATGTTTTCGGCTTCTAGTTCCGGAACGTTTTATGTCTCGAATCGCAATCATATATATTTGAATAAAACCCACACAACACAACTACACTTGTGAAGATACAATAATTTTTCTTAATGAAATACGTTCATCAAAAAGAGATCTTCAAATAAGGTGATGTTGAATTTTTGGAAAATATGAATATATTTTGTGTAATTTGGCATTAAACTAGGTTGCTCGCTCCAAAAATCCTGCACTTCGTGAATGTAATTTTAGAATCGTTTTGAGGCAATCGGCTACGTAAGTTAGAATGTGTATATTATTTCATATTTCTTTGTTCGTTTCTTACATTTGAACTTTTGTTAAAAGTTTACAAATTAATCTTTTAGAAATTATTCAAAACCTAATGAAATAAAAATTGCTAGTCTTTAGGGAATATCAGACTGAAATGCAATAATGGCATTCCGCGTCGTGACTCGCAAATTTCTGTGAATTACGTCTTACTGTAGTGACATGATTTAGCGGTATGAAAAGTAGTTGTAATTGACAAATTTGTGGTTATATTTGCTTGAAAATATTTAGTTCTCGCACCAAATGTTCGACAATTTGCTATGTATTTTACAAAAAATGACGCCTAAGGCATTGATTCGGAGATTAGGATATAAATAGTATTGCATAACCATTACCAAAGGTGAGAAAGTAGGTGTTTTTTTAATGCCACTAGTTATGTTTCTCATAATTGTTTCAATCGGTGAGTTTTTAGACGCATTTATGACACAACGAAAAAGACAAAAGGAGCTTTGTGGATTTCACTTGTGACCTGCTTGATGATACTTCATGAGAGCAGCTATTGAATGCGTTTTTCAAACCCAAACCAAATGTCAACTGGGCGAAGATCAAGGCAAAATGGACTCCATTTTTCTTTTATTTTCGACACGATTTCTTTTTAAGAGCATTTTAAAAGTATTTAAGAAACAAGAGAAAAATATATGGATGTAATAAAGTTGTACAAATGTTTACCTTTCATATTTTATAAATTGGGTTTTATTCAAACACATATGATTGAGATACGAGACATGAAACGTTCTGGTACTTACGTAAAATATTTTTTTATAAAACTATTCAAAAAATATAGTAACCATTCAAAACGACAAAACTAAGAACCAAGACAAATAATATACTCAAGGTTTCAAGAAATGGTGCGGTCTACCACTCCTTTTAACGACAAGAAAGCTTCTCAAAACCGACATTTTTGAAATCTAACTTCTTTAAGAGAACTGACAGATTTTGCAAGCTTTTGTAACAACGTTTCCTTCCTCTCCCTTGCTCCCTTGTGTGACTTGTATACGTCTTAAAGAGAAATTAAATGTTATATTTTAACCACTATACTTACAAAAATTAGAGAAACTGCTAATACAGCAATATAAAACGCTGATCAGCTTGTTATCCGTTCTCCAAGGGTCATGTTTTTCGGCATTACGCCGCTTTGAAGGCGGCACGTAGGTACTACAACCATAGTTGAGTTCCCCTTTGTGAAACACTCTCATTCCCAAGAGTTTTCTCGTGATGACTCTCCTACACGTTTTCTCTCTGACTAGCTCCCGATCTGTGATACTCAGAGGTCTTGAAAGACCCGCAAAATCGCCAGCATGAAGATGTCAGGCTATTACACGGACAGAGTCGTGGTGTCTGATAATAAATTACGCAACGCTTTATTCATCACGAAGTGCTTGAAATTAGTTTATTTACATTTCACATATAAATTCCTTTTATGTCCCTGGAGTTCACAAAACAATATTTGCAATGCAATTGTACGACCGGCTGACCTCTGACAATTAGGAATATACTACACATCAAATTCGCATTCATCCCGTGCGGCTCTTCTTAAAACCTTCAGCACCACCCGATGACGAAGCTTATCCATTCAGGCCGTTGTCATTGGCGTTGTACCTGTTGAAACGACCGAGCGTTTTTTACACGCCACTGAGCCGGCGTTTGGCGACTGGAACGGGTCGCGCAAATGGACGTTTTAAACTCCATTCGGACATGCATAATTGATGGCGCGCGGCGGCGGTGGCGCCATCTGCTGGCACTGTTGGCGCCGCTGCCGCCGCCGCCGCCACCGCCGTCGCTTTCTCCTGCAATTCCCAAGTTGGGAAGTTTGGACGCCACCCTCGTTGGAAATGGTGCCTGCACCGAGTGGCGGGAGTTGAGATCAGGAAAGTTCTAGATCCTTGCATTAAGCCGTTTGAAACGTCTTGTTCCATGTGTTGCGATCCGGGCAGTTGTTGAGATTGTGCAAGCTCTTTTGCATATGAGTATTTTGCTTTTCAGAAGAATTTTGACGTACAATACGTAGGGAGTCCTATTGATGTGTGAATACCCCTTATAAACTATTTTATTTTAAATTTGATCCACATCAAATAAATTAGAATAATATTTTAGAATCAGTATTATTATTTTTTATAATTTCATTGAAGCCTGTGATATCTTTTATTTTTTATGAAATTTAAATATTGATTCTGGTCTCCTCGGATAATTAATTTGCTGTAAAATATATTTTTTAATTTAACCAACTTTTTTATTTGTTTACGACCTCAGAGCAGAAATAAGACATTTTCTAAATCATTTTATTAATGTGTTTGAAACGTTGTATTCTATACACTGATATGTTCTCGTTTTTGTAAGAATATATCGCTATTAAGAATGTTGTCGTTCATCATGCAGATCGTTCTAAAGAAGTATAATTATTTTTATTGCTAATGTTAGAAACGTAATTATATGTAATTAAAAATTAAATCAATAAAAAGTACCTTTTGTCTTCTTGAAAATTTTTTTTTTTAATTTTCTTACGTGATCAACAATTTTTTTTTCAAGTACAGACTAAATTCAGATTGATCCAAAAACCTTTTATGAATCATTGATTTAAAAGGATATTTATTATTACATTTTCACTCCTTATGATATCGTTTCACACATATTTCTTTATCAAATAGAGTATCAATTTTGTTGGAAGTTGCAAACACATACTAGCATCTTTGTTTGCTGACAGGATATGCATGATATAATTAGCCACAATTTGACCTATTTAACTCTTCAAAAACTCAAATAAAACTCTCAACTTAGTCAGATTTCAATATCTGTTTTCAAATAGTGATTCTTCATGAATCAAACACATTCAAAGAGAGTGTTACTAAATGTGAAAGCATTATAATTAATCCAGTAAAAAACCCAAAACATTTATTTGATTTGTTTACTATCTCAAGAAATATATGTATTACGTTAAGAAAATGTTTCACGTGTTTGTCTTTTCTTCACACATTGATTACTGCTTACTTCTTTTATACAAAATGCATCACTGCCAGCGGTAACTTATTAATTATGTAGTTTTTTGTTTGTTTGTTTTTTTCCAAATTCCATTAGAAGAACAAATGGATGTGTGAGGTTTTCTTGTGCCGCCGAGCGAATGTCGTTAATCATTAGCATTATTTCGCTTTTCCTCTCTTCCCCTTCACCGTACTTCTCTATTCCCCCGCCATTCCTCTCTGTGTCCTCCGAAGAACGCTCCGCGCAGCTTTGCAGGCAGGTTAGGAGTTGCAGATCTAGTTAGCATTTCACTTAACGGTTTGACGAGGGCCCGGTATTTACCGTGCTGGGGGCCACGGCTTCATTACCCGGCCTCTGATTGCAGCCTCTGCATCGTGCGGGCAATTACTGGGCGACGTCCCTCAATGGAGACGAAGGACTGGCCGTCTCCCCCCCCCCTTCGTCCCTTCGACTGTAGACGGCCCGGCGGACGGACGGGCCACCATTACCACCATCTCCACACAGTGGTCTAGAAAGTGCGCGCGAATTTTCAAGACATTCTGCCAGAATTACGCCATCAGAATATTATATCGCACCAGAGATAAAGGTCTAAATTGAGGTATTTGTAATTAATGAATTTTCAATTAAGAAGTTTTAATTTTAATATCGTTTTTGTCGCTACACTTCATTTTATTAACTGTTGATTTGGGGATATTTAAATACCAGGGAAATTTCTTCGGGAAAATGTAAAACAAATGCAAATCAATAGACACCTGCGCTTAGCTACAGCTCTGGCTGTTGAAGCCTTTCCCAACAATGTGGAAATGACAACGCACACAGTTCTTGTATCTCTATACTTATTCATAGGATATGACACCTAGAACAGTGATTAAAATATGAGTCTCGATTGTTGACACTTGCATTCTTTATTCCCGACACTACAATTAGTATCCTCATTAATATGAAATTCCTGCAACGTTAACTGGCGCATTGAAATTTCTAATTCAGAACTTGGGATACATAGAGTAATATTGAATTAAATTGAATTTTACAGAAGAGTGGTTTAAATCTGTTTTTCTTCGGTGCATGAAAGTAACATAATGTTTTCCGTGACTAATTTCATTGTTAATGTCTTAGGTCAATTTTTTCTTAAAAGTTGTCACTGCGAGGTAAAAATGATTTTTTCTGATATTTTAAGCGATGGTTGCAATTGCCTTACAACTTGAAATACAGCGTGAAATGATGTTCTTTAAAAGTATATTTTGTTAAAAATTGCATATTGGCACTCGGAGGACTAAAAACATTACATCATTTAAAAAAATTTAGTTCGTTGTGGTAATTACATGCAGATTATTTTATTTTTAGATAAATGCTAATTTAGAATACTTTTTATATAATTTGTACAGAGAAAGTCACGTAATTCAACAAAAAAATTATATCGGAATTATGATAAAATTAAGGTTTGAGATTCTTGCAGCGTGAAAGGATTTTTCTTTCAAAAACATCAAACCATGCGACCGTCCGTCAGCTCATCAATCCGTCAGTTTGTTCATCTCCCCCTCCCAGTATATTTTTTCCACCTCCTACCCGTCTGTTTGACCGTCTGTAAACAACTCTGGTACCTTCCCCGTACTTACGATTGTTCCCCAAATTAATAATATCGTATAGATCTGGCTGTAAACCTTGTTACAATGTAAATCTCGAATGGGTGATTCTGGTGTGAAATTTGTAGTTAAATAACAAAAATTATAAAAGCATTTATATTAACGTTTCTTCTTTCCATGCGCGCAGTATCATCCGTTTCGAACCACTGTGCGCCTCCGTCCCCGTCCCCGTCACCACCGCCACCGCTACCGCCACCGCCCACCTCCAGCGCCTTCGCCGTCTTGTTATTGCTAACTTGATTAGGGCGGCGGCGGGCGGCCCGAAGCCAGCCCGTCCCGCGGAAGGCCGCTTCCGAGCCGACCGGCGTGGATAAGCGGCGAATTGCGCGCAGGGTGGCGAAAGAGCATTGGCCAACGCGCTCCTTCCAGAGCCACCATTCAAAGCCGAGCAAGTCCAAAGATGTGGTAGTCAGAATTTTGCACAACAGATGAGGTGAAGAGACGATTGATAAATACATTTAAAAAGGTGGAAAACGAGTGGTGATTCATTTTCTTTCATCGGGAGCGGTGGCTCAGTGCATCAACTGATGTCACTGCAGCGCCTCTGACCGGCAGGGTCTAGGTTCGTGTTGCGATGGCGACAGGAATTTCGACACTAGCTTTTCAGCTAGGTCGAATTCAGTCGCTGTATGGAGGAGAATTCTAGCGGCCGGCTGCTCTAATCGGTAGTTTTCCGTGGTTTCTCTGATCAACACCAGGCGAATGCCGGAGCAGTACCCTACTAAGCGGGCCACGGACCGCGCGCGATCTGTCCTTCCTCTTCCTTGTCCTATCCTCTCCCCTTACACACACACTTACACTAACATGCACTACACTACCACATATTCCGGGAGACCGGTCGGGAGCTTAGAGCCTGTCCCAGCTGGGGCAGTACCCCGCTGGTGGGAGAGTCCAGGTTAGGGGGAAACCCCACTAGCCGACGGTAGGTCGGCGCCGGATCTCTCCATTCAGCGGGGGAAGATCACTGCCATCTCCAGAGAAAAAACATGCACTACACTAACGGGACTAATGACCAAAGCAGTTGACGCGCCCGGAAACACGAAAAAATCAATCAATCAATCAATCGCCATCCAGTGGGGGAAGATCACCGCCACCTCCCGACGAAACACATGCACTACAGTTACGGGACTAATGACTTAGTTGACGCGCCCGGAATCACCAACAATCAAACAATTTTTTTCTTGTATTATTTGTAACTTTTGCAATTTCCGAAAATTCAAAGAGTTCAGTCTGTTCAGAGAGTTCTGTGTCATTTTTATAAGCGTACTTTGCACTATCCGAAAAAAAATAAACGAAAAATTTGAATTCATTTGTGAGAAAAACGTTTTATTAAAATTGCCTTTATTTCAAGTAAAATAATTTTACGTGTAGAAAACAATTTATATTTCCAAAAAATTGTGAATGATCTAATTTAAAGAACTATCTTTGGAGAATTTATTGCTTTATAGAAAACATCTCTATCTACTAAATTGTAGTTGTAGCAAGACGCCGAAACGTTTTTAGACTTTTGCAATTGTCAAAAGTCAGATAGTTCATTGAAAATCGCAACTTCCCCATTTTAAATGCGTTCATTCCTCTATCAGCAAAAAAAAGCTTAAAAACCTGGAGTCTTTTTTGAGAAAATTGTGAAAATATATTGAGTCTTATATATATTTTGGGGGAATACTTTACATATAAAATATGTAAAGTATTCCCCCAAAACCAAAATATCCATTTCAAATTCAAGGGACCGTCACATCAGCGAGATCGATTGAGGAATATCAGTTTTGGTAAAAATGCGGTCCACGGTGTCCACAGTCTTGCTCACAAATGGATGCATAGACACTCGGACAGACGTTTTGTCGTTAACCAACTTTTCGGTATCAAAGACACAAAACCTGGATTCTGACTGCAAAACGTATTAGCGGAAGTTATCTATTAATTGTAGGTGTAATAATTATCCAGCGTTCTAGTTTGTGTTACATGGGGCGAATACTTTCTTACCAATTTCTGTCAAAACGCTCGTTTTCTCAAGAATTTCAACTTGTGATAGGTAGGAATACCATAATTCAATAAAACGTCTACAGAATATCTCCACATACAACGTCACCCACAGTTTTAACAGTTTTTTGCGTTAACTAAATAAATAAATAAAATATATTAATACGAACGTAAATTGAGATATTATAAGAATTGGAATATTACCTAACCGTTACTTATGAGAAAAAATATGTGCTGTTGAAATACCACTAGTTTTTAAATATTCGTAACTGAATTTTGTAAGGTTATTTATTTACTTGTAGAAAAAGCGAGTAAAATTAACTGAAAGAATATTGTTTTCATACTAATTCTTGTACAATATGTATTGTAGATTTCTCAGAAATAATTTGTGTTTTCGAATTTCTTTTAATAACTATATTGTTCTGAAATTGAAGAATCTACTTGACAGTCATTATTTTCAGAATTTCCATTGTTTTGAAATTGCATGAACAATTACAGAACAACGAAAGCATATTGTACCAAATTTTCTATTTTAAGAGACATGTTTTTTTATGGACACGTACTGCGACCTTTACAGCTACATTTACAAAAAATCAATTTGCTGTGCAAAAATGCCGTTACAGTAAATCTTCAGATTTGTAAGGCACATTAAGGGCACATGATATTCCGCAGATGCCTTAAGTTTCACTTTTTAAAGCAAAATCTTACCTTACACCACAGCTTGTTAGACACTGTTGTTCTTGTTTAAACATCAAGAATATGTTAAAAAGTGCTTTGCCTTAGGCGATCTCCTCCCTTCACAACCTACTTTGTCTTCCTCAGCGTCATACTTTAATACGAACTTAAAGCCTTTTGATCGTCGCATCTTCATGGGAGACGCAACCGCAGGCAGTCTTTGCTGCCTCTTGAGTGAAGGGCGAAAAGATCCGCCCCCATCTTTACAGAGAAAGCCTCTTTCAGAAAGCGAAAATCTTCGAGAGAAAATAAAGGAGTAAGTTAAAGTTGAATACTCGCACTTTCGAGAGTGATGGTGAAAATAGTGTTGAACTAACACAAAATAAAACACAAAAGTATCTTCTGATATTCAGTGTTTTTAACAGTTACGTGAGAAGTTTTACCGACAAAGTTAATGCATTATTCCTTGTATTTTTAGGTTTGCCTCGCATATTTCTTAAAATTGGCATGCGTACAGTTTTGCATTCCCTTTGAAGATATTTTAGAATGTAAAATTACATATTTTCTTTCTTTTAACATGAAAGTACATGAGATAATTATTGCAACAAGGAATTATATATTTGATTTTTAAAGTTGTATAACCGCAATTGTATTGTGGTTATACAACCACCAGTTGTATAACACAATTATTTTTAGAACACTTTTTTGGTGATCGGTAACAATCGAGCTTTTTGAACAAATAAGTACTTCGGGCCTTGAGCCCCTCCGTGTACAAGCTGATGCAGACCGGTACGCTACTCGCCCCACAAATTTGGTATTCTGTTGTCTCAGAGATCAATAACAAATCCACTGAAAGCATTTAAGCATGCAAAACATGCAACACAAACAAGGACGGCTTCTTTTGAAGTTACAAAGCCCTAGTGCCCTCCAATCGAGACATTTTAGCAACTGAAGAATGATGATCTTCGCCCACTGGCAGTTTGTAAAGGTAGATACTATGTAGTTTTTAATTCATGGCTGGATGTTTTCTTTTACGATTATATATTGTTCTTATTTTAAGTTGTAAACACATAACTGTTTGGTGTTTTTATCACATTATCAAACGTTTGTGTTCAATTTATTGTTCACGCAACTCTTCAGACGTAGTTACTTTTAGTACATAAGGCTTAGCGAGGTAGTAAGGAGAACTACTTACAGATCGTGTAGTTATGTGTCATTAATAGTACACTTTGTATAAGCTTTGTTTTTTTTTCACTTTTTTCATCTGGCTACGGCATTATTCCATTATAACAAAGCCATCTCCGTATCATACGTCTGTAGCATTAAAGTGGTTGATTTCAATATTCCTTTATAAAGTGTAATATTATTAGAAAATAGTTGTTAAATATAGTACATTATTTACAGGTTTGACATTAAATAATTTTCCGGTATAAATCGATCTAACTCTAACTGTAAAATGTAGTTTAATTTAAAAATGGCTACAACTACTCACGTATGTGATGCCATGTTGTGTTGTGATAATTTCAACTGTGCGCACATGTCAATATACTTTTAAGTGGCACGCGCTTTAGTTATTCCTTTGAATATTTCATTATAATATCTTAATTTAGTGATAAAATGTGTTTTACATCGTCTATATTTCCCTTCTTTGTTCAATAAAATGTAAAATTTAATGTTCATTGATCTTAATCGACATCTGTAATCAGAGGAGAAAATGTACTGTTATTACATCGGTAAGCTATTTCCTTTGTTTGCTTACAATTTCATGCATATCTCAATACATTCAACGCTTGAATGTATTCAGGCGGGACATTAACTACTTTATGCTGCATTGTCCATTTTGGGGTATTTAATCTCCCTTATTCTTGATAAAGCGAAATGCATACTCAATTTCCCTACAATCTATTTGCGTCTCAAATCTCTTCACTTTAATGACGCCATTCCCTGAATTTCAACTATACCAGTGTCTTCTATAATATGTTCCTCGGTTAATAGGAATTTCACATATTAGTCTGTGTATGAGGTGCAGAGGCACGATCTATGACATACTCGTAGTGATACAAACATTTTAACGTTCATCCAAACTAGTTACATTAGTTTCAATATGTTAGATATTTTAAAAAAATAATACATAAAGTAAAATATTCTGGTAAATGGGAACCGGGAAACAAGTATTTCCAAATCTATTCAAAAAGAGTTCCACACTAAATACTGGAACCTTTATTTCCAGAAATTTGGCAAGCAGTGCTCTGAATTGTAACTAACAATGAAGACATTATTGGAGAATCCATTAGCATATTCTTTTCCCAATGATTATTTTACGGATACGAATGTGTTTGCTGTGTTTTTCTATACCAGAAATATATTGTAAGTTTCAAAAATCACTCTACAAACTTCTGGTTTTAAAATGCAAGAGAAAGCTTACAATATTTTACCTCAAATTGTTTGTAACATGAGGCCACGAGTCGAACCAATTCAGTTGATATCCTTGTCCGAGCTTTCATCGCTTCTCTCTTTTAGTTGTAAGTGCGTTTCCGGACGTATAATTTCCAATTTTGCATTTGAGAGTAAATGGCGATCTAACGCATCCAAGTTCCCCGTTTGCGGAATATCACTTCCCTCACCATTACAGTTCCATTTTAATACACCGGCATCAATGGGCTCGGAAACGATGCCCGTATTTTGCACATTAATGACCGTTAGGGCTATGTACAATGGTATCATTACCTTCAAATTGCTGTGACACTGGATGTGCTGCGTGTGCAACAAGACGAAAGCACGTTACCGATGCAAATAGTTGCCCTTTCGGCTGTCCCTGTGTGTACATCGCCGGAAATTCGCTTCCACGCGCATGTGACGCACGCTCCCATTCGGTACGCCCACTGCACACTTGTAACATTCCTTCTTCAAAAGAAAGCGTGGAATGAGACCATTAAAATTAACGCATAATGGGAAATGTTTTTCAAGTTGCAATTAAAATGTTTGAAAATAAGCTGGATGTTTTCGTTTTATGTACACCTTTAATTTGTGTTGTCCGTCGTTTTAGAATAGAATCAAGTACTAAATATGTCTCTATCATTAAAATAAATCTTATCTATGTTTTTTCAAAATTCTATAAAGCATTTTAATATTATTGTTGTGCTTCTAAATATTTATTTGCACTTAATTAATTTTGATAATCATAAAAAGGATTGGTGGATTGAGTTTAGATTTTCCCCAATTTTTCGACATGTTTTCTTGTCGTTTGGAGAGAAAAAATGCAGTCTACTGCAAACTTTCTAACTTGTTTTATTTCTCCAAAATTTCTGTTTTGTTTTATTAGACAAACAAAGCATTTATATTAACATAAAGGACAGCTTCACTGACTGAGAGTACGCAATGTGACTGATCACTCATCTGAGGAGTTGGAATCGATTCTATTCGAAATTCCATCTTTCAAATAACCCGGGACAAGAAGGCGAGAATCAGGTCAGCGTCGTCTCGAATAAACATATCTGGAAGTTGAGACCTCACTATTGACAATCAGCGCGAAATTCTAAAATCGAAGCTCTGATGCAAAAGTGCGTCAGCAATATTGAGGCTTAGGGCACCTTTTTTTAAAATAGTTTTTATTATCCTCCTTAGACTTTATTATGTCTTTCAAGGGTTTTTATGTTACATAGTATATATAATTTGTTTTAAATAAATTTCATCATACATGTACTACAATGTTTGGAAACAATAATATTGACAATATAAGACAATAACTAACAACTAAGGATACCCAGGAAGGGTCCTTCGGAAAAATACATACAATATTTGGATTAAAAACATAAATATTGAATTTAAAAATGTTGGAACCTGCTTTACAGCTAATTAAGGAGGATGTATTAGGTCTTAAGAATATCTTGATTTTATTCGTGGAAAAAGACTAACTGATTTACCTTGAGTGTACAAAGGAGTGGCTGAGCAAGATGAAAGAGAAGAGTAGAAATTGGAAGAAAGTTTTCATAGCTTCCATAGATAATTCTTTTAAAATTTGATCATTTCTGATAAACCGTGGAGCTTTTAAAACATTTCTTAAGAATTTATTTTGCAGTACTTCCAGTTTTCGAACGTTTAGGGCACCCTAAGAGACTGTGCTCCATAAACGCAGTAAACGTCTGGCCACAGGAGTAGTCAGAGATTTGTGGCGGTGACGCAACGCACTCTCTGAAAGCCACGACCCATCTTAAAGCCGATTGAGAGAAGTAAGAGTGAAGGAGGTGGGGAGATCCCAGTAATTATAGAGTGGAATTCATCATAAAGAAATACTTACTGTCAAGGTAAACCTGTAAACATTGTTAAATATAATGATAATTTTTTAAAGAAAGAAATTCAATGTAATATAAGCCTTATTCTTACCTTTTGACTATATTTCATAAGTTAAATCTATACGTGCATAAATCTCGAAAGCTAGTGTAGTAATACATTTTTATTGGTCAGTAGAAAATTAGAAGGTACAGAATTAAACAAAGGTTTATATATTTATGTTTTTATTTATTTTCTTACGCAAACGTGAGACATCTTGTAGAGTGATTGTGCATTTGATTGATGCTAGTAGTCTTCGCTTGTGGCTCGTGGAGCTCATTGTCACAGTTTATACTCTACTCGCGTCTGGTCTCTGATAGTTTCTGATCCTGTAGGAACGATCAGTGTTCCCGGATCGACGTCGGTGGCGGTCAATTCAAGGGGTTGGGACAACGCAATGATAACCCCAATGCAGGCGTACGCTTCCGCGGCCGGAACCAGTTACTATACTCCGATTTAAACATAGCTGCACTTCGAGCTCACGAGCTGGAAGGAGAGGGGAACACTGTCATCTAATCGGGAACTTCGTTAGGACTTAAATTTTTGGTATTGGAGCTCCCGATTGGATAACAACTCTCCTTCCAGTTCGCGACCTTAAAGTGCAGATATGTTTAAATTGGAGTATACTTGGCTGTCGAGGAAACTCCGCATCCTGGGCACAGATCCCAACATATTGGCGGTCATGCCGCGACCTTCCTCATTCCCAAGCATTTCGCCGTTTTCTTTGCCTCGGTCGCAGCGTCTCCCGGGCAGACAAGTAGTCATAATGACTATTCCAATCATGAAATTTCAGCCAATAGCGTGCAAGAACTGGGACCCTACAAGCCAATTAGAGACGACTTTACCATGCATATTTATCAGTTATTGATTATCACCTCCTAGAAGGGGATACATTTTGCGCCTTGTTTTGCCTACAGATAGAGGTTATATAATCGTCACTCAATACATATCTCCAAATGAATGAGGAACACCATTCTTCAATTATTAATAAATTAAGACATAGTAGCGCTTCAAATTCAACATCTTCCTTAAAAATAAGCAAACTAAACACGTTTCCTTCGAATTTAAACTTTAAAGATTGTGTATTCAATAACTGTGTTTTCAAGTAATTTCGCTCTCAGTTTGTCTTATGTTTATTTTGTTGTTTATAATTGCCCTTATGTATATATTTCTGTTCGATGTAAAAATATTTGAATAAAACAATGTTAATTATTAATAGTACATTATATTTATGAAATTTTATTCGTGAAATAGTCTTAGTAAATTTCACTCCTGGTTTGGAAATTGTATATAAATCCCCTCCTCGCTTCGCGAGTCGGGGATTTATCGACAATTTCCAAACAACTCGTGGAATTACCTTTGATAACCCAGTTTTCACACCTCTAAAATAAATATCGTAGCATTTCCGCATAAAACAATCACCTTTACACAAATATTATTATTCAAATGGTGTAGACAGAAAGTAGCAAAAAGAGTACACAGGTAATTCTTTCGTTTTCTCTCTAACAAAAATGACCGAAATGAGATTTATCGCTAGTTTCCCCTACCCTTTCAATTGGAGTAATGTTGTTCCTGTGCCGCACTGACCTAGGCGGCTCACAGCATCAATTAATGTAATTGCCATGCCTCTGACCGGGAGGTCCAAGTGTTTGAGATCGTCAGTGAAAGAATTTTCGACCCTAGCTATGTCAAATTCACCCGCTCTCTGGAGGAGAATTATAGTGGCCGGTTGCTCTGACGGATAGTTTTCTGCTTTTTCGATCAATACCAAGGGAATTCCGGAGCAGTAACGGGTCACTTACAAACGGGTCACGAACTGCGCGCGATCTTTCCTTTTGTTTTACTTGTCTTGTCTTCACCCCTTACTTACTCACACATTTGTAAGCCATACACAACCACACCTGGCAGGAGACCAATCAGAGGCTTAGAGCCTGGTTGGAGAAAACCCCGCAAGGCGATAAGTAGGTCGGCGACGAATCTCGCCATCACGTAAGGTATGATCAGTGCCATCTCTCGAGATAAAAACATGCACAAACTTTCCAGGGGACTAATTACCTTAGCAGTTGACAGGCCAGAAGTAACTCATCAATTAATCAATTCATGCTCCGTATGAAAAGAGTTTCTGAAGCGCTACGTACTCCCCAACACCGTTCACTTAGCGACGCCACAACTGTAGACCCATGCGACGGACCTGTAGCCGCGTGCAGGCAGTAACTTTCTCCAGCAAAGAATCGCAGGTCAACCAACCACCTTCCACCCCCACCCTGTTTCTTTTTCCGGAGCGCCCAATGTCTCAACGTCAACCGGAAGA
>BLKR01010365.1:0-32500 GCA_011170035.1 Teleogryllus occipitalis | reverse complement strand
AAATAAATATTTTATACTTAATATTTTTCAGTACTTTCAGATGTCACTTTCTCTGCGTATACATCAATGTATAAGGTTGTTATATCTTCCTACTCATTAGCTTATCTGTTAAAGTCGTTATTTAATTAATGTTTCCAATTCTCTATTATCACATGCGTGATGTATGTATTGATTGGTCTCCCCCTGTGTCATCTGCAAATACACAGTGTGCTAAACATACATACACGACAATGCGAAGCCTCGAACATTCACAGTCATTATGCCACTGTCTATCTGTTAGGTTATTAGATTGTCTACCTTTAATCCATCTCATCCTTTTCTATCACCTTTAATTACCGTACGCTTGCACTGACAAGGCACTTAGGGATTGTATGATGATTATTGTTTGCTCAGAGTAGTCCCTTTGAACACAGCCATTTATCAGTTTTCCCCGGCTGGCTGTTCCTTCTCTTTGCCTTCCTTCTCGTGTAACTAATATGCATTTACCTGTTAACCCTCTAAATTCCTTCCACATTGATCGGTCTTCTTCACGTAAATCATTGCCGTTCTATGTGCAGACAGATATTGAACTAAGTGTATCCCGAACTTCTGCCAATATATCTGTAATCTGTTTCCTGCCTATTCCTGCAACAGCTTTGAATAGTACTCGCGCAACTTACGAACTATGCTCATAGATGTGTACACGATGATTGTCTTAATACTTTATATTTTTATTCGTATTCTCGCAGTCCTTTTTTCGATCCTTTTCATAACTACTTAACTTTATATTTAATTTGTGTCTCAACGAGGATATAATTCCTACATCCATCTTCCTCTCCTTACATTATCCGTAAATTCAGTCTCCAGCACAATTCAGCAGGATCATCGATCAATTTATCTTTCTCTTCTCTTTAATCCCCATTGCCTTTTTTCACAAAGATTTGTGCTACTTCTTCATGATTGTTTGCTCATCTATCTGCATAAATTAAATTGGATTTTACGTCTGTGATTTCAAAATAGCTGCCATTTTCTGAATTGTAGGTTTATTTAGATAATATACAAACAAAATCTTTTTTTTAAATATTTTTGTCTCTCTCTCTGTCTCTCTCTGTCTCTCTCTCTGTCTCTCTCTGTCTCTCTCTGTCTCTCTCTGTCTCTCTTTGTCTCTCTCTGACTCTCTCTCTGTCTCTCTCTGTCTCTCTCTGTCTCTCTCTGTCTCTCTCTGTCTCTCTCTGTCTCTCTCTCTGTCTCTCTCTGTCTCTCTCTCTCTCTGTTTGTTCAGGATAAACTTTAGAACAGTTGATTCGATTTTGATGCAATTTTCCCTGAAAGTTATATTGTTTTGTCGGACTACTTTTATTGGGAGCGGTGGCTCGGTGCATCAACTGATGTCACTGCAGTGCCTCTGACCGGGAGGTTCTAGGTTCGAGTTCCGACGGTGACCCGTCCGGACATCATCCTCCCAGATTGGATTTTATGATGAAACATTTTTTTATATTCTTGGTAGGTAAATATATATTTGCAGTATGAAGCTGTATATATTGTAAAACACGAGTTTTCTGCAGCATTCGTAAAAACTGGTTTTGTTGAAATATTTAACTTATTGCAGTTATACAATATCATTTTATGTATTGTTCTTGAGCAGTGTGGGTGCTACTTTTTGGGAAACAATTTTTTGTGGTTTTGTTAAGCAACACATTTGCTGCTTCATGCCATGGTAATATTCTATTTGTAAGTAATGAACCTTTTGAATCAAATCATTTTCTGAATTATAACACACTTTTTAAAATATTTTTCGTTTTAATAATTTTAAAATGTAAGACATATTGTTCTGATTTGTTTACTCTACTTACTCTTAACCAATATGTTTAAATTCTATGTTACTTTTTCAATATTTTGCTTCAATTCGTTTTATTTGTTTTTATTAGATACCCATCTGCACATTTCTTTGTCTTATGTTCAACTGTTAACCACATATTTCCATTTCATATTAATCAGTGTACCTTTCTCCTCATCATCCGTAAATTCTGCATGGTATTTTCATATTCATCTGCATGCAGTTCTCGAAGTCCAACCAATTTCACTGTGTATCTTCCTCCGTCTTTAATCAGCAACTATTCCCCTTCCAAAGTCACTTTTGAAGACAACTGTCCAACAATGTAATGCTCTAGTTCGTTTGTTCTATATGCTATGTAATAGTATACTTGTAACCGATTAACCACCATCCACTACGCCGCATTTACTCTCCGCCATTGCAGTCCCCGCCTCTGTTCTCATTGTCATCCCAGTCTCCGCCACAACACTCTCCACCTCTCATCACACCCATCTCTATCTCTTTCACCCCCACATTGGGCAGCGTGCTTCCCGCGGTATGATCCCGGTCAAGGCAAAAATAGCTGTATTACTTTCTTTCAAATCGTCTCAGTTTCTGTAGCTGTGTGACGACGACGTCAGGCAGGCGGAGTTTGCTACTCTCGGAAAGGAAATTCGTCATGTTCTCCACATGTCTCTCTTACCCACCATGCATGGGAATTAAACGACGCCCAGGCATGAGGGACACCGTTAGCTAGCTGACAAAGTCGGTTAATCGACTCAAAATGCCAAATACATACTAACGCTACCCTATACATCCCCTCACCCCCACACGTCTTTCATAACGATCAGTCAGTCCACGTGGGTCTCGTGAATCCATGCCGTTCTCTGTGCTCGTGTACATCTGGTCCCGTCTCGTCCCTGGAGCTCTCTCCGCGTGCGACTGCCTATGCCTTTAACCCGGGCCGAGGGTAGGCAGCCGCGAGCACGAACGCGTGTTTGTAGGGCGTCAGCGTTCGCGCGTTCGGCGGCGGCGGCGGCGGCGGCGGCGGCGGGCGTCGCGGCGCCGGGGGCACTTTGGTATGCAGGCGCTGACGCCGACGCCCCCGCCTCCCTCCGCGTCTCGCTGTAACCACATTAAGCGACACGACGCCGACGCCGTCGCCCTCGCAGCGACGAAGCCTCTGCCGCCGCCGTCGCGCCGCGAGCCAGTCGATGTTCATCTCGACGACGCTGCGATAGCTCAGTGGATACATTGTTACATTTGCGACATTGTTGAGGTCCTGGGGTTTTAGTGCCGATCATGTGGGATTTTCGACACGAACTTATTTTTCGAGAAAGAATTCAATTACTGTCTGCGGAGGAGCTCAGTGGATACATTGTTACATTTGCGACATTGTTGAGGTCCTGAGGTTTTAGTGCCGATCATGTGGGATTTTCGACACGAACTTATTTTTCGAGAAAGAATTCAATTACTGTCTGAGGAGGAGCTCAGTGGATACATTGTTACATTTGCGACATTGTTGAGGTCCTGGGGTTTTAGTGCCGATCATGTGGGATTTTCGACACGAACTTATTTTTCGAGAAAGAATTCAATTACTGTCTGAGGAGGAGCTCAGTGGATACATTGTTACATTTGCGACATTGTTGAGGTCCTGGGGTTTTAGTGCCGATCATGTGGGATTTTCGACACGAACTTATTTTTCGAGAAAGAATTCAATTACTGTCTGGAGGCGAATTGTAGCAGCCGACTGCTCTGAACGGTAGTTTCGGTTGGTATCTTTGATCAGTGTTGGGTGAATGCTAAAGCAGATTCGCACCATAGACCTCGCGCGATCTTCTTTTCGTCATACCGGTAGCGGTAGCTCAGTGCATCAACTGATGTCACTGCAACGCCTCTGACCTCGAGTCCTGCCGGCGGCAGGATTTTCGACACTAGCTTTTCAGCTAGGTCGAATTCAGTCGCTGTCTGGAGGAGAATTCTAGCGGCCGGTTGCTCTGATCGGTAGTTTTCCGTGGTTTCTCCGATCAACACCAGGCGAATGCCGGAGCAGTACCCTAACGAACGGGCCACGGACCGCGCTCGATGTCCTTCCTCTTCCTTGTTCTATCCTCTCCTCTTACACACACACTTACACTAACATGCACTACACTAGCAACTATTCCGGGAGACCGGTCGGGAGCTTAGAGCTTGTCCCAACTAGGGCGGTGCGCCGCTGGTGGGAGAGTCCTGGTTTGGGGCAAACCCCACTAGTCGACGGTAGGTCGGCGCCGGATCTCGCCAATCAGAGTGGGAAGATCACCGCCATCTCCCGAGAAAAAAAACATGCACCACACTAACGGGTCTAATGACCGAAGCAGTTGACGCGCCAGGAAACACGAAAAAATCAATCAATTCTTTTCGTCATCCTTGTCTCCTCCTCTCATTACACACACGTATATGCACCACACTTATTGGAAGGTCATTCGTAGAGCTGGTTGTGGGGCTGGCAGAATACCGCTGGCGGAGAAACCTGGAAAGGGAACACCCACAATATTGATGCCGGTTCACAGGTTCCAGCGAGGAACTCCACCATTCCCCACAATAGAAAATACAGTGCACGAACGGGACTAATGGCCTAAACAGTTAACGCGCCCGGAATCAACTCATTCACTCAGTCGATGTCGCTCCTACAAAATCTTATTCATTAAAACATTTACAATCTATCGCCCAATCTTCAGCCACTTTATCGCTACGATGATTATTTTCTTCTAATCATAAAGACATTGGAACCTTGTATTTCATTTTTGGAGCCTGAGCTGGTATAGTTGGTACATCCTTAAGTATTTTAATTCGAACAGAATTAGGACAACCAGGCTATCTGATTGGTGATGATCAAACATAATGCTATTGTTACTGCACATGCATTTGTTATAATTGTTTATAGTAATACCAATTATAATTGGTGGATTTGGAAATTGATTAGTGCCACTAATATTAGGAGCACCTTATATAGCATTTCCACGAACAAATAATATAAGATTTTTACTTCTGCCACGATCATTAACCCTTTTTTTAACCATGACTCACAAGGTCATGAAATACATTCTGGATACGAGCAATTTTACAAGTGTGTTTCGGGTTTAACCTACCCCAAAGGAGAGTCCAGTTCCGTTTAGCTTGTTTGAGTTTACAGCATCTCAAGCTTATCCAAACATTTTTTCTTCTTCACCATTTGAAGAAGTCCTTACCTGGTAGAGGTTCACAAGATGTTAGAAAATATGCGCGTACTCGCGAAGGAAATCAGGAACCGGCGGAAGTTTTTAATGACAGTTGTATCATCAGGGTTCCTCCAGACGCTTGTGCTTATCTGGAAAGTCAAAACTATATTGGTAAGAATTTTTCTTTTCCAGATTCGTGTATGGACTCTTCAAGAGTATGTATCGACGACCCTATCTGAATATGAATTCTAGATGGAGGTTGTTTCTTTTCAAGCCTTCTTACAACAAATTGAAGGCGCTTGTTGAAGCAATTCTTTTATACTCCGATTTAAATACAGTGGCACTCCATGGTCACGAGCTGGTTGGGGAGAGGGACACTATCATATAAATTGGAGCTTGGTAACGACTTAAATGTTTGGCACGAGAGCTCCTGATTGGATGTCAATGTCCTCTTCTCCCTCCATCTCGTGACCTTGATGTGCCACTGTGTTTAAATCGGAGTTTAACCACGGACGTCAAAACCAGTCTTCCTCAACACCCTCCATAGAAACGGACTACCAACCGAACTGCACATAACACGCCAGGAGGATTCAAAAGCCTCCAACAGAAGTGGGGCGCAGGATGACCTCATTCACGCAATACAGCAGTGATATGTTGAATACGCTCTGGCAACTGTATTGAGTCATCATCAGAAATTAAAGCTTTCATTACAATAACGGAGGTCCTTCATTTCTTAAATCGATAGCTGTTAACCTCTTAGAAATACTAATCGGACTGTACAGGCAGGAATTGTCTTAAAAACCCTTCTGAAACTTTTCCTACATGTCTAACGGTTTTTATTAGTAATCAAACTGATTTTTCTAAAGCATTATGTTTTACTAGAGACAGGCTGATACCAACAATTTATAGAAATGTGAACAGACCCAGATAAATATAGAAAAAATGAAAATTGTATTATAATTTCAAATGTATTTTATTCAAATATTACTGGCAAAAACAAGTGCTGGAAATTTTTAAGATTTACTAACAGCATGAGATGGCTAATTATAGATGGCAAAATTTACTGACAAGCAAATTATTGACTTTTTAATTTTCATTTGCTTTTAAAACCTTTAGTGATAACTTTGCAAACAGTTGTGTTTTGACGCAACACACGCTAATAAACCGTAATAGCGGCTTTCAGCATCCGACGATGTGCACAATTCTTAACGTCCTTTGTCTTTTCAG
Organism: Teleogryllus occipitalis; assembly: GCA_011170035.1. NCBI lineage: Eukaryota > Metazoa > Arthropoda > Insecta > Orthoptera > Gryllidae > Teleogryllus > Teleogryllus occipitalis. The sequence continues at coordinate 26,281 of BLKR01010365.1, read as the reverse complement.
TCACAGTCGCCTTTTGTTCCTCCAGCGCTTGAAATATTATCGCAGCTCTCTGGAAGCTTGGCTTAGGAGCTAATGAATTGCTCTGGGCGATTCATTTCATTGAGCTGAATCAACGGTTCATCTAAATGAAGTGCACGCTCCATGACTAATATGCAGGCGCTCATTCACTCTGAAAGTGCGCATGCGGACATCGATTGTGGGAAGTTATACGAGCAATAGTGCGTTGTGGTGACGAGCGGCTTGGGGAGGGGGAACGCCCAGCGTCCATACTCCGGGCGAATGTATGGAAATTATTATGGGTATCTAATCCGGTCAATGGATGAGGGAATTACTCTAAATGGCTACCGGATCGTTATGCTGTGAACATCGCCGAGTAGACGTCCTCTGAATGATGAAAGCTCGTATACATTTCGGAGGAGATCGTAAAATTAGGCACAAAACGATTGATTTGTTCTAATGTCTTAACTAGCGGCTAATAAATTCGTCAATGGAACCAACTGCATAACTCTATAGACGTGTATTGGTGTTTTATCACAGTAGGAATTGTTTGACCTTCTGTTTTCGTTATTGACCGAGCGGATCAAGATTCTGTATTATTTAAAAAGTTTGTCATTTCGTTTGTTTGTCTATAAATTTTGTTACGCTGTAATAACCAAGCTCCATATTAGATTTTCTTCAAAATTTGGCGTGAATGTGTTTTGAAGACATTAAAAATGATGTGTGATTGAGGATTTTCGCCATCTTCAAATAGAAGCCGTTTTAATTATTCCGTATTATGTAAAGTTCAGATTTTAACGCTTTTTTAATGTGCTAGAAATCGAGCGTTACAAATTTTCACTTGTAAAAACATAACATATTGGAAATTATTATATCACATTTTAAAACTTAATACTTAACCCACTTATTTAATGAACACAAACAACATAGATATTGCAATACCATCTTTCCAACAAAACATATTATGTGTAATAAACTTCTCCTGCATTTAAAAATAGAAATGACAATAATATAAATAAAAATAATAATAATAATAATATAATATAATATATACAGATTCACTACCAAATAATATTTCAAATCGAATAGCTTATAAATAGAATTCGAATATAATGGTTAATATCTCGTGATTAGGCAGATTTCTCGCAGAATTAAATTAAATTCGCTAAATAAAAAAGTTAAAAATAATTTAGATGATCAATATTGTAGTTCATAAAAACCTTTGAAATAACTCATGGTCAAGCAATTACGAATAATTAGAACAACAAATTGTCAGAGCGATAAAACCTTATTAACCTGTGCAACTGAGGATTATTTTCAATTATTTTAGAGGGCCTACTTTCTGGATTCTGAGATTTTCTGGAAGCAATTTCTGTACCTATAAAATAGTGCAAACTTGTTCTAAAACTGTTCACATAGAATTGCATTATTGAGCATTTTTATGTGTGAATATTCTTTATGAAAGGGTGCTATCGAATTTAGACCTTTCGGCGTAGAGCTAACAGGTATTTGAGTATCAGGAAACTTTTTTATTTAAAAACGCCCAATGCTATTTTTGTCTGCTGGCAACTGAAATGGTGAAATTGCACGATGAGATAGTTTGAAGATCGCCCTATAGATAATATTTTGTTTGCATGTGCAGCTGTAGAGTGTAGCCTGAACTAAGAAGAAAAAATGGCGCGCATTTACTGTCATCAACTTGTAAGGGGCAGAAATGTGTAGTGCAAAATATGAAGGCGAAAGGGCAAAATCCTAGTGAAATTCAGTGAGACATGCGGGGCGTGTATGAGGACGTCTGAGTGGACAGTAGCAATATCTCCAGGTGGCGGGCATTTCCAAGAGGGCTATACTCCAACCAAACGGGTTTCTACGAACAGGGCATATGGAAACTGGTATCACGCTGGCAGAAATGTGTCGACAAATTAGGCAACTATGTACAAAAGTAAGTCAAATATGTAAGGTCTTTGGTGATATTTTGTATTTTAGTTCCAATTAATGTTTTGAGCAAAAAAAATTATTGAGCATTACTTTCCGTTCTGCACTCGTATTTATGCGTAAAAATCAATTGCAGTATAAGGTGAATACTTCGAATGTACTGCATACATATCATCTATAAATATTGTTGTTTATAAAAGAAAACCTAAATGCACTCTTAAACAACCTCTTATTAAGCACGGAGTAGAGAAAATGGAGAGATAATGGACATTAATGTGATCACTGAGAAATGTGGTCATCCTTCCTCTCTCATCGCGCCCATCTTGCTCAATCTGGACTGCCGAAATAGAGTTGGAGGAGCGAATAATAGCGTAGCTCTTGTTGATGCTTCGAACGTTCATTTCGACGAAATTAAATGAGTTTAAACAAACTGGAAGTTGATTTCAAGTACTCAAAATAGATATGTTGCTAAAATCGTACATTTCTCCATTATGTCACACACAGTAGACAAAGATAGACATGAATCCTCAGGAATTAAACAAAGCGGACCAAAAAAACAAATGATACTTCGATTTGTGACGACAATTTAGAAAAAGTATCTAAAATAATCACTTTTCTTACAAAATCAAAGTATACGTGCTCGAAGGTACAGGAAACTATCTGTACTGTTACCAAGAAAACAAATATATCACATTTCTGGAAACTAAGAGTTAATGTTCTTAATTGTACTCATTCGGACTCGAATGAAACGTTTAGTACATGATGGACACATGGTTTAGATCTTCACGTTGCTGTTTTTTAGGAAAATGACAACTGTAAAATATATTCACATTTTACACGAAATTTTAAATGAAAATATATTAGTCTAATCAAGGAAGTACGTAAAACAGTGTTGACCATGAGTGGGTGACTCTAGTAACAAAACAACTGTTGTCAGCCAGTAGAGCTTCCCAGGAATAAGAAACGTTTTATAGTGACGTTTGTGACAAAAATATCACAATAACGTAGGAAGAGCTACTGATATTGAATTTATAACAAGGAATGTTTATAATGAGGAACACCTAAAATAAAAATATTAGATAGAAAGTCACATTCTCTATAATTAAAAATAATTATTTTCATATGAATAAATTCTAAACTCGTGCTTTGAAAAAAATATACATAATGAAACATTCATACGAACTATGTTGCATTAAAAAATATAAATTATTTCCCTCCTTAAATACGAATATGTAAATGTTAACAAAATCAAGTATTTTCTATATTGTTTTCATGAAAACGTAAATAAAAATAAACCATTTTCTCTACATTGTATACTATAAATGTGTGTTCCGTTCTCTTTGACGGGCAGAAAAAGCCATGTTGTTTTTTGTGACCGTAAATGGGTTAAGCTTGTGATTGTTGTACCTGATATTTTTGTTTTTAATGAAAATTGTGGTCAGTTATGGCTCTCGATATACATTCTTTAGTTCACATTTGTTTCTAGTAATTTCATGCAAATTATATGAAATATAAAATATTAGTTTACAGCTCTTTACTACTGATTTCCAACTTTCACATTCAAGTACTACGTACAATTTTCTCGAAAAGAATAAGTAGCCTCCAGAATGGTTTTTAACAAATATTATTTAGCATCACTTTCTGAGCAAATATCAAATTTATATTCTTTCTGGCCCTAAATAAAAATCAGAACTGAATAATAGAGTGAAACATATGATGAGGGCCTCCATATAAAGATCTTCCGTGGCCCAACAAGGGATATCCAAACCTGCTCTTAAATACTTGAAGTCCATGGAAAAGGCTGTTTTATTGCACTATTTGTACCCCGTATTTCATTTACATTTGACATTAAATGACAAGGGAAAATTCCAACTTTACCCAATTGATAACACACTAATGTAGTACAACTTTATTACAAGGTATTTTATTTTGTGAAAATACGGATATTGCTTTCTGGGGTCGTAGAATGTAGGCCAGTAGAAATTGTGCTTCCAAACCGGTGTGCATCTGCTGAAGGGGTAGCGCGTAAAATAAACCGTTGGTAGGTTTCCAGTTGAATAGCTCTGCTGCTCACTACAAGGGCCGTGTAGAGAACTACAGAGCTAGGTGGAACTCGACTAAGAGGTTGCTTCGCCCACTACCACATTACCACTGAGGAATCTGTTGGAGCTGTAGATGAAATGCTTGGAAGAACAACATCTACTAAACTACTTCCCATAAGTCTGAAAAACAAATATCCAAATTAATGCCGGCCGTGAATTCAAAACCAAAAGAACACATCAAAATGACTATAGTTCTTTTTATTCAGTATATTTATCACGATGCTAATAAAAAGTTAAAATAAAACATTTGGAGAATTTTTCGAGAAAATCTTGTTTTTAAAATTGTTATAATTTCACTCAAAATTGAACGAAGACTACTCGTCTTTGTATATGACCTCAATTCAAAATGTAATTATTAAGAACACATTTTGTTTAGAAGAAAAATCTTCAATACTGGAGTTGTAGCAGTTGTTAAAATGTCATAGTTTTGCACTTTTCGAAAATTCATTGTGTTCCATTAAAATCGGATCTGCTCCATTTTTATTAGTGTAACATTCTTCTACACCTTAAGAAATTAATTCAAAAATTGGGAGCCGTTTTAGAGAAAAAATTAATAATGTCATTGAGGCTTCATGCAACATACCCCAAAATTTTAAAAAATCGATTTCAAATTCAAGGGTCTGCGACATTAGCCAGATCGATTGTGAAAGATACATTTTGGTGAAAATCCAGTCTACGGATGAGCTGCTAGTGTTGTTCATAGACAGACGTTTTTGCTGTAAACTAATTTTCGGTAACGAGGACCTACACAACGTAGATTCTGACTTCTCAACGTGTTAGACGCTTAATTACTACAAACAGGAACAAAAATATTATCCACTTTTTCTGCATCAGGAACCAACAATATGAACTTTTCTGCCAAAAAATTAGTTTTTCGCTGCAACATTACAGAATTTTCTCTATATTATTTATGTGAAAGCGACAAATTTTATTATTATTATATTAATATAAAACTAATCTCCAGTGCAGTCATTTATTTATGAAACAATGAATTCAGCAGTAAACTAGAAGGGAAAGAGAAGTATTTAAATGCATTAAAACTGTTATAGGAAAAGCATCTAACAATATTAAGTCAAATTCAAGACTCTTCAAATTCCCTGTCGAAGACATGTTGAAACTCAATAGTATGAGCATATTGTTACACCTGTAATACGTGCATCTCGTCGTCAAATCTTAGAATAAAATACTACGTTCAACAGTCATAATCATAGTAATGTATTACTTTTTCTAAGACTGTTGCAGTAAATAAATGGATCCAAAGGTTCCACTAAAGGAACACTTTATCAAACACAACGTACACCACGCACCCGGTCAACGCTGAAAAACAAAAATACCAAGCCTGCTGTATCACACAAAGAACATTTTATTCCTTTCACCGGCACAGGGACGTAAAAAATACAACAAAACGAGAGTCGCGCATCGTACTTCATTTTCCTTCGTAACTGCGTTATTTGCCGCGGACGCTAGTAGCGGCGCAGGCGAGCGGTGAGAAAACGTGTCCACTTCTCTGCGGATCCGTCAGCGTTTGAAAAACACAATACGTGCTGGCCGCGCCACGTACTGCGCGTTGTGCAAAGCTCTACCTGCAGCGGTCTAATGCAATTTGGGCCCCGACTGCAGCCCGACCATATTCATGTGTGTGCCCGCGGAATGGCACAATGACAGCGCGTTAATCTCAGGAGTGGCACAGCCCGAAAATAGCTGCCGAGCGCGTGCCTCGGTGTCGGAGGATCGCTTCAAGCAACGCACCTCGCTGTCGAGGCTCTAAACAGGTGAGTTTGTTTGAATGTGAGGAAAATATTGAACCATCGCGGATTTTTGTATGCATGGAAGGTACACCTTAAATACTGATGCCTTGAAATTTTTCTTGTTTTTTATTTTAAATTAATTCTCTCCACGTCTTTTGTTACCTCTCAACCTCCATCTATTTCACTCTCTCATAGCCACATATAATCTTAATAATTATAATTTATTGTGTATTGAATAGAAGTGATCAAAAAGTCAGTATTATGAAAATGTATATGTAATACCTACAAGGTCAAATAAATAGAAAATATAATCGATTACCTTCACCCTCTATCACTTTCTCCATTACCCTTCTCTTCTCACTCACCCTCATTCTCTACTTTCACCCTCTCACTCGTTCTCCTCCTGTCACCTAACTCTCTCTCCCGCTTTTTCTCTCCCTCGCTCTCTCTTGCTCCCTGTTGCTCTTGTTCCCTTACTCTCGCTTTCTCTTACTCTCTCTCGCTCTCTCTTACTCTCGTTCTCTTTTACTCTCGCTCTCTCTTACTCACTCTTTCTTACCCGTGAGGAACATGATAGAAACTTCTAAAGACTTACATGACCTTTTTGTATCAACAGAAATAGTGTGCAAGATATATTAATAGCTTAACTCTAATGGAAGCATTAAAATAAAAATTTGGATGTTGTTTTGGAAAGTGACTCCAGTAAGTATTCAATGTATGTTATTCCATCTCTATCTTTCCTTTCATCCTCTCCCTTTACTTATTTCATTCCTCTCGCGCTCTCTTCCTCTGTATTTCTTTCTTTCTCTCCCTAACACTATATATTTCTAGCTACCTCTTTTGCTCTTTCTTCATCTTTCATCGCCTTCCCCTCTTTAAAAGAGCCTATGATACAAGTACAAGATTATAATATTTGTCAGTGTACCCTTAGGAAGATTGGTAGATCGCAGACGGTTGATACCAATACAAGTAGGATGAAAATCTAAAAGAGATTGTAATCCACATAAGAAACGATTATCCATTAGATGTTATACGCGTTGTTTTGCCTGAATTACTGATTACTTCTTTGGTTTTCTGGCAGCTGATCAAAATAGGTATATGAAAATTCAGACCTACTAATTTGATTGCAATTATCATGCAGGAAGGAATAAAATGAGTGGTTGTAAATAAGAGTCAGCAATGCACTTTAAGATGTTTAATGAACAAAATTTCACTAGCAGTTTCGTTGAATTTATTGTTACCTACAATGATGCGATATGCATAATTTGTTTTTACTGATAATTACTTGACTCACTGACACATACTAGGATTTGAAATTATGAACATGAATTGAGAATAGAATAAAACTTAAATGTAAAATACAATAGTGTGGCATGCATTTTCCATTCTCTCTCTTAACCACATGTCTTTCTGATGCTAGGAATATTGAAAGTATAGTTGAAATGTTTTACAGTACCTTACCAGATTCCAAACGTGCACTATGAATTTTCTATATACTACCTGCTTTGTGGTGCGTAACTTTGCATAACTACACCAACTGAAGAGGTTTGAAAAATGATATTCGCTTGGCACGACGAAAGAAACCACTCTTTGTTTAGAGTCTAATGCACCCGAAAGAATCCACACATTGTTTAGAGTCTAATGCACCCGAAAGAATCCACACATTGTTTAGAGTCTAATGCACCTTCCACGTGAAGGAATGTTTGAATACGTAAACTGAATTGCACTGAGTCTTGTTAACTTTGAATGGTGCGACGTGGCGTCGCTAACTACGACCGTGAACGAGAAAGACAAGACTAATGTTGCTCGACGCATCAACGCGTGTGCGAGCATATGGGCCCAACCGTCGACACCGCCAGGCGACTGCTTGCCTGAGCAAGCGTGGGAGCTCTCTGGAACGCCGCTTGCAGCGACACTTCGCGGAGCCGCCCAGTCTGTTTATTTATATTTTATTTATTTTTTTACGTCAAAAAAAAACAGTTAAAAACTGCGTATGACGTGCTATGGGGAAAAGTGAATTGTGTGCACATTTTCAAAATTCTGTGATACCTACACTAAGTCATATACTACTTAAATTTTGAATTTTTGAAAGGGAGAGAAAAAAAACTCCCATGTAATAAAATCTATTTTCAAGGATAAACAAGCAATAAATTTTGAATTTTGAATTTTTTTGTCTGTGCCTCGTTATCAACTCGAACTTCCTGCGCTTGAAGGGAGCGTTTCAGAACACACATTTTTCGATAATAGTTTCAGTGTTCTTTAAAGTATAATGGAGTATAATCGTCAAAACTGAACACTTCCGACTCATCGAAATATTTGCTAGGAAAATTCTTTTGTTACCCTGAAAATGCACCATCGGGTTTGGTTTGGTTGGTTAGTGATTCCGGACGCATCAACAGCTTTGGTAATTAGTCCCGTAAGTGTAGTGTATGTTTTGCCTCAGGAGATTGCGGTGATCTTCCCCCGCTGGATGGCGAGATCCGGCGCCGACCTACCGCCGGCTAGTGGAGTTTCCCCCTAAGCAGGACTCTCCCACCAGCGGGGCACTGCCCCAGCCGGGACAAGCTCTAAGCTCCCGACCGGTCTCCCGGGATATGTGGTGGTCTAGTACATGTTAGTGTAAATTTGTGTAAGGGTAGGACAAGGACGAGGAAGGACAGATCACGCGTGGTCCGTGGCCCGTTTGGTAGGGTACTACTCCGGCATTCGCCTGGTGTTGATCCGAGAAACCACGGAAAACTATCGATCAGAGCAGCCGGTCACTAGAATTCTCTTCCAGTCAGCGACTGTATTCGACCTAGCTGAAAAGCTAGTGTCGAAAATCCTGCCGCCGTCAGGACTCGAACCTAGGACCTCCCGGTCAGAGGAGCTACCGCTCCCGGTTACACCTTTAGTCAAAGACGCACCTCATATAACGAACTGGTTTGTCTGCAATTATATTCGAGCGCCTTAAGAATAAAATAACAATGGAAATGGATAATATCAACGAATTGTCGGGAGTTATTTTGCTTACTGCCACACAATGCAATTGATCAGATCTCATCACAAAAAATATATTTCATCTGCTTTCTCACCTTTCCATCTAGCGGATCCGTGGACCAGCGACGTTGCAGAGGGACAGAGCTTCCAAGTTCTAGAGCGAGATAGCGCCACAGCGCCGTTCGGAGAGCTTTCGTTTTCCGCCGCAATAATTATCGCCGTTTCTTAATGAGGGCGCTGCCTTCGCTGCCGGCACGACTCAATTATCAAACCGACGCCGAGGGATTTGCTTTTATTTCTCTCCCAACTCGGGAGGGTAACTTCTCGGCAACTATTTGTGTTGTGCGAAGACGCTTTTCGCAATAGCACTTGACTTCGCCGTTCGTTGTAACCGAGAAGATTTCCAAGTTGGTTTTCAGATGGACTGCTTCGGAGAATCTAGCGGCGCTTCCAGGAATGTTAAACATGATTACGTCTCCATTACGCTCCCATTGTTTGTATTTCCACCCACCAAATAATTTTCGTTATTTCAATACTGGATTAGCTCGTTGGTGGCTTGAATGAACACATTCAAATACCGAAGAAATTCATTGTGCTCGTTGACACGTAACTCGTAAACTGTATAATGGCGAAAATTATTTTCTTTATGATGGACTTTATATTTGAGCATGTTTAAATCAACTAGATTTCTGCCGAGGGAAACTCATAAAGCACTTCGAATAAAGCAGAACTCTTCATTTTAGAAAATAGTGTTTTTACGTTAGGTATTGATTGACTTCAAATTTCACAGCACCAATATTTTCTCTCTACTTCTTTTCAAAGAGATTTTTTAATCATTTGTCTCTCGGACATATGTTTGTAAAGATCCTGTAGCTCAAACCTTTTTTGGGTCAATAAATTATAGGAGGACAATCTCAAGGCAACAGTTATGTCATCAGACTTCGATACGGCGTTTCGCGAACAGCCTAGGACAGCTACAAATCTAAAATAAGTTTGAACAAATTATCCATCGCATAAATACGTGATATTAACGTCCATTTAAGATTAATTGGTGGTCTTTGCATACTTTTTGAGGGCAATTGCATTACATTGGATACCAATGCCGAGATTGTTTAAGGAGATTTCTTTTTAAGTCGATGACTTCTAAGAGACCCAAAAATCTTTTTGCATTACATCAAGTTATTTAAAATATAGCAGTCATCAGAATTGAAACAATAGCCGTATATAATGATTTGAAGATAATACAAATAAATTAGAATGGGAAGCAGATATAACGAGAATAAGAAATGCTAGCAAGAAAGATAAATTTGACAATTAGAATGAGTACAAATAGGAAGAATGGGAAAAGTTCACTAGATCAGAACAAAGTTAAAGAAGAAATTGAAAGATAATAAGGTTTTACTGTAATGTGGCAATTTACCATAAAAGGATGAATGCGGGCAATTTACCATAAAAATCAATTACGAGTACATCCATAAGAAAAGATTAGTCAGTCAAGAACAAAGTGGAACGAATCTGCACAGCAGTTAATATGGAACGGATTGTTCCAAAGAACGAATTAAGAAATATGGAAGATGAGGTTAGACGCCGAAAGTGCAACCAACATTAAAAATAAGAAAATATAAAGAACATGTGATAGAAATAATCCAAATGATAACTTATGAACAAAGAAGAAAGATGTTGTGTGGAGCGGGATCCAGTAAGTTATAAGGACACAGAATAGATATCTATTCTGTGATAAGGATACAGAAAAAATGAAAACTAATTCTGAGTCGAAAGAGTGCACTGAAGGAACAGAAAGAAGGGAAGGTTCGGAAGCAAAGTTTGTAGAAAGAAAGGAGTAGAAGGAAGAGTAGGTAGAGGACGAAAGGAAAGCCATTTCCAGAACAAAGCAAGAGAGGCGAACTGGAGCACGGAAAGCTGGAGAGTTGCGAAACACTGAAAGCTGCAGTAGACGCGGAGGAGCGGAGCCGGAAGCGGAGCAGGGGGTTAAAGAAAGGGCTGGCGTGGCGCACGGCCGGGCTGTCGAAGCCCAGCCGGCTCCCATATTTCTTTATTAAGCCGCCTAACACTTAACAGGCGGGGCGGGGCGGGGCGGAGGCGGCACAGGCGGTGCTGACAGCGGGGTGTCGTGGGAATTAGCGGCTCGAGCTACCTCCCCCTCCCCCACTACCCCTGCTTCCCCACCCCCACGACATTTTTCATCCGCAGACATCAATACCCCCCGCGCGCCCACCCGCGGGCTTGGCGTATCGAGCCCCGGCCACTTCCAAGAGGAAAAACCCATCGCCGCCCTGACTGATTGGCCGTAATTTGTACCGCCGAGGAAAAAGGACGGCGTAAGCTACTCCGCGCATTTCTACCGCTTCGATTTAGGACTTCACTGTCGTCGGGAGGGGACGCTCTTAAGGATCTCGAGAGGTTGATGTATCGAGGCTTGAGGGCTTAAAAACAAGATGTATTTGACTGGGTAAATATTATGTATCTTGTTCAGCAATCTATCGATTTGTTTTCTACGAAGACAGTGACAAATTGTTTTTTTTTTAAGGAATGTGAAAAATGAATGTAAAACATTATTGGAGAAGCAATCTCTGAGGTATTATTCTGCTAGCAGTCTAGGCATGATGTTTATTATAGAACGTCTTAATGAAGAAAATCTGTCTAGTTTACATTCTATGGCACAATTTACCACGCAAAAAACTGTGAACATAATAATAATACCAAATTAAATGTTATATTATTTTGTTTCACTAATGATACTATTATATTGTAATTATTTGAATTATTGGGAAGCATTAGAGTGTATAAAATGTGTTGGAATTCACGTCCATATATTTCTTCAGTTGATTAAAAATATATAATAATCACAACAATGTTTTGAAAAACATATGTCAACGAGAAAAACGTGTAGTATTTATTGCATAAAAGCTCTATAATGCCAGTATGAGAGTTTATTTATAAAATTCCTGATCTGTCTGTATGTATCTGTATGTTTCTGATATCTCTGTGTGTATAGTCATGGTCCTTATTGCTTCTACATATTGCTTCTAACAACTAGGATTTATTTTTATTTACATTTGTACGAATACTACCCACCCATCTGACTATTTAACCGTAAACGTTTCCAAGACTACCTAAAACAGTACTACTGAATGTTAATGTGATACTAGACGTGAAATTTACAATAATGAGAACCAACACAACGAACTTACAAATCGGATTAGCCTGAGAAAAACCGATTAAGTCCCACAAAAATGTGAGAAACAATTCAAAATAAAAATCTAATAATTACTCCTAAATCAGTAACATCAAACTTTTCGTATGAAATCTCTAAGATTCTAGTATAAACACGTCGTTGTGTCACATGTTTACAATTTCCATGATTGATAGTCTCTTCGGGGCGAACTACTATAACATTCCACAAAATCAACTGCTTGAATAAGGAGTACCTCTTCAAAAGTGTTTCATGCCTCGTATATACATTTATGAAAGTAATAAGTACATTTTATATGTTTAAAGTAAATCGTAAAACATAGGAAATAATTTTTAAGTAGCATATTGCAACAGCTCAAACAAGTATTCAAGGAAAAATACCAAGTACAAACAGTGTTTCATACATCAGTAAATATTAGGGATTTTTTCATTCACTCCTTGAAAAGTTTTCCGTGTGCCACATTCCAATTTTTTAACGCAGCACGTATCCGAGTTTCGACACAAATTGTGCGTCCTTTGGCCGTCGCAATGGATCGAAGGATTCAGACCCAAGCCACATAGCGGTCGTTGGAATCCGAATGAGTAAATCTGCTTAAATACGTAAAACAAACAACATAACGAACATTTAATCCACGTTTACATGTATTAAAGTTGAAACAGCACGTGCTTTTAAAAGGCCACGTCCATACACACTCGCTAATGCTGGGAAACAACACAACACGTAGAATTTACATAGCGAATTATCCTGAGTGAAACCGTTTTGGTCTCACGAAAATACGGCGTTGGAACCATTATTCACTGGAGCGAAGAATACATCACTGTTCTTTTGTCCGAAACGATAAATGTGTGACAACGACGGGGCATCGCAAGTGATGTAACATAAAAATTCTGAATGAAAAATGTGCGAATGAAAATAAAGTGCAAGAGGAAACACAGGAAGGGTGAAAAGGTTAGGTGGTAAAGTAATGATGGAATGTTTATCTAGGAATATTGTAAAGAGTAAGGCCACCTAGAAAAAAATAAGTTTATACGGGAAAAGATTTTCTGGTAAACTCGAATTCTAGTGAAAAGAAACGAGATTTGTAACACTAAATATTTCCGCGCAAAATGAAAATGTAATTCAATGCAAATTCAATTTACTCAATTAACATGGAAAAAACTTGTTTTTTGTAAAATGTCACGGTTTCTTGCAAGCAAATATCCATTTAGCACTAAACTTTTAAATGTACTTCGTTCATCCAGCTCACATCATAAATATTATCAGCATCAACTTAAGACTGTTGTCCGTCATTACAAAATATTAATGAGTATGATGACGTCTGTAGTCTCAATCAGATAAATAGGGAAACGGTACATGACCTTACTGGACCTATTATTGAGAATGTTACGGATCATCGATTGCAATACCCTCAACAGGTATCGTAGTAACCTACAGGTTAGATGGAACAAAGTACACACGTAACATACAATCATTAAATATAAAAACTTTAATTTCATTTTCTTCAAACAGAATAAATTACAACCCTCATTATATTTAATACAATTACTGTAGTTAGTAAGCAAAAATTATAAAGCACGACCGTTTGCCTAGTTTTCACAAATCGCATTCAAGCTCCGACAGTTAACACCTATGTGCATGACGCTGACTTTTTGCAAGGAGCACCTTCGATTTCCCTTGTAGTCAACAGCTAGGGTTTCCCTAGGGTCAACAGCAAGGAGCACCTATTTCCCTTGTAGTCAACAGCTAGGGTTTTCCTAGGGACAGCAGCGAGGAGCACCTTCGATTTCCCTTGTAGTTAACATTCATTTATTTTCTCAGGGATAGTTGTCTGGAACATTTAATTACCAGCACGTCAACATGTAGTTATCAGTATGCAGAGCAGAGTCATAAATCGACTCTACTCGCAATACTCGTACCATGACTTATGCCCGGATTGACGAAATACAGCACCAATCAATTTACAAAAACTTCAAACAATACAAAACACAATAAAAAATAAATTTTTAAGGCATACTCTTAAAGACCTATGGTTTATAACCAACTTTCAAATCCATAAGGAACTCCAAATTCCTTCGATATCCGAATACATAAGCAATACATCTGAAAAATTCTACTTTCTTCTTCCATTATGTTCTGGCACCACTATCTTCCACCTGAAAAAAAATGCAAACCTCCCATTTTACATATACCCAAAGACTGTAAAATGGCTTGTATAACACTAATATATAAAGGAAGGAAAGGAAAGACATGTGTGAAAATTATAGAGGGATAGCGAATGGGCGAGAAAAGATTACCCAAAAGATGATTAGAATGGCAACCAAGTAAAAGGAGAAAACGAGGAAGATCAAGACCAGGGTGGAACGACCAGATCAGAAAGATAATCGGGAAGTGGAAATTACCTCCTGATACCTGGAAGAACAGAGAAGACCGCAAAACAATATTAGTCGCCGGAAGACTAAAGAAGGGTATGATTACGGAGGCTTCGACTAAAGACGTAGACTAAAGAAGGGGTTAAGAAACCGGCAAGGAGATGTTCGAAAGCAGATCTATAACTTAACTATCTATAAAACAGAAGCTAAACTACTTTTTTTATAAATACTTAACTTATAGAATTTCTTAACAAAAGTACTCACGCCTTACTTGCGGGCACAGCTCACCTCTTCCACAGGGTGATACCAGTGACGCTTTATCTTGCACTATTGTCATCAGTCATGTAATCGAGTTTCTTCCATTGTCACAGTAACAAGTAACAATTGGAAGAAAACACAGACCGTTGAAATACTTGGAAAATCAAAATTTGAAAGCTCGCCTCTTGATCTACGGTCTATTAAAAGCTGGTCGTACCCAGGAATGATTGGCTGGTCTACATCAGAGACCGTGATCTCATTAAGGTATTAGCGCGTATCTCCCCTCGTGCCAGTATCTCCCCAACATATCTCCATGTTCGAACATGGAAGTAATGTCGAAATTCTACTCTTTTTCCATTACACTATTAAATAATAATTAAAATGAAAGCCTGAGTAAAATTCTGTGTTATCTTAATCCCTATCATACATTTTCCTTGTGTGATAATTTACCTATGCTTGAACATTACAGTACGTCTCATACAGAATATACATCATACAGATCATACTAGAACATACAGTATGTCTCAGAATAATAGCTATCAACTTCGGAGGCACGTAGGAAGATTGAAGATTATCACATTTTGCCTGCGAACGCGAGGTGGGATATTTCATATAACACGTGAGTAATTTGACCGTGGTTGGAGGGCAACACTTCATGTTTCGGTCTTTGGCGTGAATACGAAATATTGTTGACTGTGTGAGAACATGATCTGCGAAAGAGCAACACATCTTGGGACAAACGGGGCACGTGTAGGTAACTTAGTTGAATGAAATTTACCTCCACATGTTTATTGGGAAAGGTTATTGTCTTAAATCACCCCTAAATTTCTCTCTTTCAGGAGTTAGCTGACGCAGTTGACATGGGCGAAGGGGTAGATGTTGATTTTGCAAAATTGTTGGACGTAGACCCATATGACACACTTATTGAGAAACTTTTGATGTGATGTGGTGACCCTTGTGTAGTGGCATGGATTCAAGAGTTCCTTCGCGACAGGAAACAGTTCGAGTAGGACAACAGTGTTAGAACATTGTCGATGTTACGTCAGGTGATCCATAAGGAATTGTAATAAGCCCTGTACTATTCCTTTCGTTTGTAAATAAGCTCCCAAATATCATGCATCCGAAAGTACTATTAATTGCTGACGATTGCGTTTTATACGGAGCAATGAAAACAAAGAGCAATGTTGCAGGACTGTCAACTACATTTGAAGAAAGTACCAAGCAGGAATTTTTTTCAACACATCTTAAACAATCTTTTTTGCGATATGAAATGCTTTCACAAAATTGTTAACAATATATTCAGTAATATATTGAGTAACCATAATTGTACTCCGATTTACTTTTGGAATTTTGATGGAACGATGTCAGTGTAGTAGAATGTAATGATGTCTTTCAAAATCGGTTTATTCTTCCACATTTGATATTTTCTGACAATTTTGGAGTCATGTTCAATACAAATAAAATAACATTATCGGTTTTATTTAATCTCTGAGACATTTTCTAGAAATGTGCAAAGCACACGCAAATATTAATTCATTAAGGTTGTTTTTTTCAAGCCGAATACTGACACATAATAAACATATTCCGCGCAACTCTTTTAATATTTTCAGCGATGTTATACAAATCACCGCGATTATCAGATTACATTTAGATTTTTACATACGAGTATTTACATTTAGCGTGAAATGTTTTTAGAATAATATAATTTTCCCCTGAGCTAATAAGCTCTTTAAATTGTTTAATATTGTAATTAATGTTCTAAAATTATAGTTGACGTGTAGAAAAACATAATAAGCATATAACGTATTTTGTGTTGCATGAGAGTGTCATCATACTTAGGGTAGATCATATTTTATACGTAGTATAGTCACAACAGATAGTAATCACAATTTATTTCCACATTCATTGCACAACGTCTTGGAACACTCCAAGCAATGCAGTTCTGGACCATCAGCTAACTTTGGCGAGATAGTTTTATTTGAATATCACATATATCTGAATATGAAAATTTAAATTTACTTATAAGCTGGTTCTCTTTTGACGTTTTTAACTAAAGTAAATAAAAAATAAAATAAACATAACATAACCTTGATTGTTTTCTAAGAACGAAATATTTGAAATACAGGAGAAAACATCTTACTCTAAAAAAGAACATCCCAAAGGTAGTACGTAAAATATACTTACGTTTACAGTAATTTAGGTCTCTGAGGTCTTCTTAGCAAATTTACAACAATAAATAAAAAATTACACAACAATGTTATCACAACGAGAGGCTCAAATCATGCATAGCTCGGCGTTAGAAGTTGCAGCCTAACAAGTATAGTCAAATTAACGCAAGAATATAGTGGTAGGGTTTGAGATCGGCAATACCACTTAAGAGGGAAATTATATCAAATTCAACTTTTTGTTAAATATGAGTAGTTGAGACATTCTGACCTAAAATGTTACTAGTTGAAACCGTGAAAAATCCTCAAAATTCCAATCATGGTTTTGAAAGTTAAACAAGCTTCGTGCTGGAACTCAACATCGTGTTACATCATTAAAAGTCCGGTACTGTACGTGATTTGATCACACCAACATGCATTTTGTCAATCCAACTTTGTCTGTTGCAGAAAGCCGTGATTTACAAGAAGTAGAAATTTTACGTGAGATGTAAGAAACTTTTGTCGTTCAGTACAAACTATTGTGTAATACACAAACAAGTATCTTTATGAATGAGGAATACATTTTATTTTGGAGCTTAAACATTATCATTAGTTAATAACCAATGTATTTATTGTTTTGCTTCCACATGCGCTCTGTCTGTTTTGAAGTTCCGAGTGTCAAGATGGAGATGTCACAAGATGGAGTGTCAAGATGGAATTAACTGGTGTTCCACAGATTCCAGCATTCCTTAAAGGACTAAATTTTGCAATCAAAATGTAGACTGCCTATTCTGCTCTCGAAAGTTTTCAGCAAACCCTGACGGTAACAATTTATTGTTTGAAATGTGCGAGATGTAGTCACATGCAGACTGCGTCGGTTATGATATAGGGTGATACATTTGTGATTTTTGCTAATGAAAATCTCTGTTGTACAGTGTTATGCTTTTTTTCATTATTCTCATATTTCAAAGAGAACATGTCCTTTGATAATTTGGAGTAATTCTTTGGCATTTATTGAATATTATCGGTCGAATTCCGTGTTTGCACCCCATTCTCTAAAGATAAAGAATGCACATTTGTCAAATAATCATTTTTAATCACTACGAGTTATGCACTTGGCATCTCATCAGTGATTACAGTATTAGTATACTTTCTAATTGTGCAACATTTCGCAATTATTTATTTCTTTGCGTAGTTGAAGGCAATAGAAAACAAAATGGTATTCCATATTTGTACCTCTTCCTCTACTCCTGAAGGAAACTAGTTCTTCGTTCATTGCTCGTTAGCTGGAGTTTATTCACGCTACACGTACCGAAAAGGAACGTTTGAAGGGTCGTGCACCATAAAATAAATAAAACACTGGTTACAACAAAGTAAACAAAATTATGTCATGGTTACCTTACAAATGATCACAGTAGGATGTTTTGTTTCTGTGCATTCGTAACAAAAAGCAATGAACGCAACTCCTACGAAAGATATTTCACTAACTCTTTTCAAAATTGCGGACTTTACTCCTAATGTCGCCTCGTACGTAAAACATTTCATTCGTTCCCCCAAGCCTCACTTTCTCTAATATTTATGTAAATGAATATCGTAATACCATCTTCACTTTTTGAAGCCGTAATAAAAAGCGGGGTGAAAGACATTTCGTTTTGTGTCGTTCTGCACGAAGTGCGTTTATACAAACGTCAGCGTTGGCGCAGTGGCGGCGTGTTCCCTGCGCGGGGGCGGGGCGGCGTGCGTGAAGCCGAGCGCGCGCGGCGGGCGACTGGTTTGGGCAACGGAGCGACGCGCGGCGCAAAGGTCGCGACAGCCGCTCGTGTCCGCCCACCGCGACAGCGCGAGTAAATAAATCACGAGGGCATTGCGAGGGCGCCCGCGCGGCGCCCGCAGGGGAAATGGGCGCGAAAGGGTGAGTTCGCGTGGATGGAGGGGGATGTGCGTGAAGCCGAGTACTGCGGGGAGGGAGGATGGAAGCGGCACGGTTTGGGGCGGGGATGGGGCAGTGGTAGGGGTGAACCGGCGTCCAGGCTGTGAGAGGGAATGGCTTGTCTAGACGAGAACTGGCTGGTATGGGCGAGGAGTGCATGTGTTGGGTGCCAACTGGGTTGTCTGAGTTGGGACCTGGGTTGAGGGCGCGTTGAGTGAGGGCGCGGGCGCGGGCGGGGACGAGGGCGGGGGTGAGGAAGGAGGTGACGGCGTGGCGAGGGCAGAGGCGAGGGAGGGGGTGAGGGGGGGCTGGAGCGTTGGCGAGGGGGAAGGGGTGATGGCGGAGGCGAGAGCGCGGACGAGTGTGGGGACGAGCGTGGAGGTGAGGGCGATGGTGGTGGCGTGGTCGGGCGTGAGGGCGGGGACGTGGAAATGGGCGAGGGTGGAGGCGAGGCCGGAGCAAGGGGGGCGTGGGGGGCGGGAGCGTCGGCGAGGGGGAGGGGAGGGCGCATGCGAGGGCCAGGGCGAAGGCGGTGGCGAGGGCGAGGGCGGGGGCGAGGGCGGGAGCGAGGCGTGAGGGCGAGCGAGGACGGAGTCGGGGGCACGGCAGGGGTGCAACGGAGTCGTGTGCCGAAAATGCGGAATCACGCTGGCGGTAGTGCGGGGGTGGCCAGGACGGGGCTGGTGCAGGAACCGAACACCGCAGGGAATGGTAGCACCATTGGAGTGGCAATAACGAGAGAATGCGGGACCAATTGGCCTCTGTAGTGATTGCTAAGAGAGACAGAGACAAAACCGCGATAAACACTCAGAGGTCTGAGAGGCAGAGACGGAGGGTAGAGATGGCGGTTCAATAGGGATGGGAGAGAAACCTAGTTGAGAGGGAGAGATAGAAAGGAAGAGAAAGCTGAAAAAGACAGTAATGCGAGGGAGATAGACACGGGAATTGATAGGAAGGTTACCGAGATTAAATAGTGAAAAATGATAGGTTTGGGAAAGAGATAAGTATATAGACAAAAATGCATGTTCAGGACATACAAGCGTTAAATGAACGACAAAAAAGTCTAATAGGTAATATTCAGAGCATTGGTAACAGACTGACAAAAGATAGGTTTGAGAAAGAGATACTGAGAGTGAATAGAGGAACCCAGGATTCAAACAAACCTGTTCAGCACATACAGCAAAAATGGTTAAACAAACGACGAAAACGTCTAATAGATAATGGTCGCGGCATTGGTATGTTCACAAAAATGAAAGCAGGGAAAGTGAAAGAGAGAGTCCGCGGTAGAAATGGAGGGCGGCTGAGCAATGAAAGAGGAGCGGCGAGCGAGAGGGATGCAGACACATTGAAAGAATGAGTTGCGCGCGCGGCCGGGGGCGGGGGCGGGGGCGGGGGCGGGGGCGGGGCGGTGGACTCGCCCCCACGCCGCTTCGTTTAGCTTGCGGGCTCGCACATCGTATTGCCACACGCAGTACATCTAATTTCGAAAAAATTAAACCGTTACGCTGGCGAGACTTGGAAAATCCTTTTAGCTTGCTGTACTAAAGCTCTGCTGTGTTTTAACGAACAACGTTTGGAAAGTAGTCAACGCACGCACGAATGGGTCACGAAATGCAAGTCGTGCGTGCCTATCTTTTTAATGCGTTTTTTTCGTTATGTATATTGATCTTTGAAATCGGTTCCATTTAAAACATATAAACATTTTATGTTGTAAATGTACTTATTTTTCAGTCCCGCTGGCCTCATCAGAGTCTGTTGTGCTAGTAAAGGTATACAGTTGTATTTGGGTAGTTTTCACGTAGAAGTATATCGCTAAGAGTCAAAGACAAAAGATTATATAGCGCGGTAATTAAATGATTGAATCATACTACTTGATTGGCGTACGAATTAATTTCTAAAAAGCAATGTTTTCTAAATTAGTTACACACAAAAGTATTTCTGTGTCACATATTACCATTTTGTAACTTAATGGTAAAATGTATTGACGTTGATAACGTAAAAGTGCACCAAATTAAATAAAATATTGTCATACATTTTATGCTATCCACTCATTCATTATCCCTTAAAGTTCAATATGTTCGTTTTTTAAAATTCCATGTCGTGAAAATACGATGCTAGAGAGGGAATATGAAATATGTCAAAAATAATTAAGTAAACAAATAATCTAACTTAAATGCAGTCATTTATCTTCTCATGTTTTAGAAAAGTCTCGTTTTCTGCTACAGCTACGTTAAAATCCTATTTGGTATGTTACAGTTATGAATAATTTTATATGTATGCATTTTAAAGGTTTTTAAAAACTTGCATATCATTTACCGTTGCTCCATGGAATATTCTGAGTCTTTCATGGATATTAACCATTATTGGAAGTCCGTGTATGGAGACCTTGCCATTTTACTACCAATGAAAATTCGTGGCCTGCGTGATAGATGAACTTATAAGTCTCTCTCTGCTGTTACGCGTACCAAAACTATCATTATTCTTAAGGGTAGAGATAATAAGAGAAAAATAATTAAGATTTAAAAATGCATGGTAGAGATTGTTATGTTATAGTATTGGGCAGAACTGTGTGAGATGAAAACAATACAC
Source organism: Teleogryllus occipitalis (assembly GCA_011170035.1). Lineage (NCBI taxonomy): Eukaryota > Metazoa > Arthropoda > Insecta > Orthoptera > Gryllidae > Teleogryllus > Teleogryllus occipitalis. Next base: position 5,016 of record BLKR01010365.1, on the reverse strand, counting down.
GAAGACAAGTTTGAGGAATGTATCAATAAATTTCTAGTCGAGTTACTTACGTCATAAATCGGTATTACGATTTTTAATACATTTGAAACAAATGGATGACATCGGTGCAGTAAATGTCTAATAATAAATGAACAAAACCGACTTGCAACACGCCAACGTGTAATAGAAGAAAGAGGAAGGCCCAAAAATAACCGGTTACATGAAATCGGACGGTCAATGAAAAAATATATTTGGTAGGTTGGCAACATGTGCAGCATTTTCGTCCTCACCATCGTGTTATTTCTTATGAAGTTCCGTTCCAGTTTAGGATCAACTTAAATTTTCCTTTATTCATGTAGTACTCGGAATTTCCAATTTCTACATAACACGCTTATCACCCAAAGATGGTAATTTTTAATTTGATATAATTACACATAAAATGTCTTAATAATACCTGAATACAAAATATGAATTTTATAGAACTTTTTTTAAATACGGCGAATATCAAATCAAAATATTGCCGAACTTTTGGGAGCAAGCGTTTGCGGGGATCATTTCATGCAGTTAAATGTTTGTGATTGGCAATATTTAGTGAAAACAAATAATGCAGGATTTCGAGATCACCGATGCAGCACAGAAAGAGAAATGGGGACAGAATATCCGTTGAAATAGAGCAGTCTGCCCTGTCATCGTAGTGAGATCCGGAAAAATGTGGGTCATTATTTCTATTGAACGTTCAGTGGAATTTTGAAGAGGAAAGAATAAATTTCAAGTATCAGATAATAAAATATTGCAACTAACTGAAATTTTGCATACGTAACATAAAATCATGTAACATATGCATGAATTATGAATAATAGAATTCGAAATAATTCAAGTTGCGAACGTTACTCTTAAATATGAGTTACAGTGGTTGAATCCAGGCATCAGATCGAATGTTAATGGCTTATCAAATGAAAGCTATTCGCAAATAAAATATTTTTTTGTTATGACAACATAATATGAATTTAATTTCCAATACCCACAATATTTCATTCATTGCAATGCAACATATCAAAGATTTTGAAATCTCGATGTAAGAAGTTTAGAGGTTCGACTGTCTTCACACTTTATCATTCGACATTACAACCACAATCAGACCATATTTGTTCGTGCCCAAGAAATTCATTTTGAACTGCCTATGAATAACATACACACAAATACTCATATTCACATCCCTGGCCATGGATCAGACCAATGCGTGTTAATGTAGATAGTGAACTTATTTCCAGAGATAGTGGACCTATTTGAACTAGATATTATGACCTTATCAACGTTTGAATAATAGTGAAGATAGTCCACAATTAAAGCTAACAAACCCACGAGATATGTTGAGCCACAGTAAATTCTGTCTTATAATAAAGCGCAGGAGCCGGTAATAAATCAAAACAAAACTACTCCTGTGTGGATTATAGAAAATTTAAAAAAATATTTTTTAAGAAATGTTTTATATTTACCGTCAATTCAAATATTGAACCCCCTGAGGAGGAAAAGATTTAACCCAACTTTCTTACGTATATTCAGATTTTTAGCTCAGTACGTATCACTTAAAATTTTTAAACTATTTTTAAACTATTCAGAGTTTTTAAACTATTCAGAGATGAAGAAGACTGCGGAAAATAGATTGTCATGGCGGCAGCGACGACGCATTTTCTATCTTTAGGAGGATGATCTTTGATATCGTTTTCCAAATCAGTTCATATTCTCACTCCCTCCCGTATGTATGTTTCATGGTATCTTCTACAAGTTCGCTACGTGAGGGTATTCGCACCGCTGTCTTTGGGGTTGAGCGGTGAGGGCGTCTCTACTTCCCAGCAGCGGCGCGGCGCAGCAATCGCCCGCCGCCAGCCATCGCATCGGGGGCCGAGGGGGCCGGCGGCCGCCCTCCGGGGCAGTATCAATAAGCCCGACTGAAAGCGTACATCAGCCCAGGCGCTCGGTGTGCGCCGGCACGTCCAAGCCGGGCACGCCCCCTCCTCCGGCCGGCGGCACTCCGCTCGCGCGCCGCCCGCGCCAACGGCTTCTGACCCGCCACGCCCACACCGCTCCCCTCCCACGCCCGCGCCGTTCCCCTCCCACGCCCACACCGCTCCCCTTCCACGCCCACACCGCCCCCCTCCCACGCCTCCATCGCTCCTCTTCCACGCTCCTACCGCTCCCCTCCCACGCCCCACCGCTCCCCTCCCAAACCCACACCGCTCCCCTCCCACGCCCCCGCCGCCCCCTCCCACGCCCACACCGCTCCCCTTCCACGCTCCTACCGCTCACCTCCCACGCCCCACCGCTCCTCCCACGCCCAAACCGCTCCCATTCCCACACCCCCGCCGCCCCTCCCACGCCCACACCGTCTCCCATGCCCTGCCGCCTCCCACGCCCCACACCGCCCCTCCCACGCCTCCCCTGCCCCTTCCACGCTCCTACGCCCCTCACGCCTCCCACCCTCCCACGCCCACACCGCTCCTCCCACGCCCACACCGCTCCCCTCCCACGCCCCTACCGCTCCCCTCCCACCGCTCCCCTCCCACGCCCACACCGCTCCCCTCCGACGCCTCCGCCGCTCCCCTCTCCCGCCCCCACCGCTCCCCTCCCACGCCCATACCGCTCCCCTCCGACGCCCCTACAGCTCAACTCCCAGGCCCCCGCCGCTCTCCGGCCGCACCACACCACGCCACGCCCCCACCATCGCCTCATTCCCCGCCACGCTCTCACCGCTCGCCTCCCACGCCCCCACAGCACCCCTCCCACGCCCCCACCGCTGCCCTACTGCACCACACCACGCCACAACCCCGTCATCACCTTATTCCCCACCACGCCACTGCAATCCCCGTCACGCCCCCGCCACTCGCTCTTTCCCTGCCACGCCCCTGCCATTCCCCGCCACGCCACGCTATTCCCCACCATGCCATCCCCCGCCACGCCCCGTCATCCTCCGTCACGCTCTCGCCATCCTCCATCACGTCCCCGCCATCCCCGTCACGCTCCCGCCATCCACCGTCACGCCCCCCTCATGCTCCAATACGCCTCCCTATGATTACGCTTCACTCCCGCCACGCACCCACCACGCCCCTGCAACGCCGCCGACACGCCCTCACCACGTCCCCGATGTGCCTCTTACACGCCCCCGACGCGCCTCCAACACGTCGCAGCATACCCCCGCTTCGTTCCCACCCCTGTCGTGCTCACATCTCGGCCCGCCACGCTCCCACCACTGACCGCACCGCCACCGTTGCAGTCCCATTCCCGCCCACGCAACCGTTCCCTGCCCTGCTCCGTCACGTCCCCACCTCATTCTCGACTCTTCTCTTTCACAGCTGCCACTCCTGCCTCCGAACCCCCACCGGACGTTTCACAGCCTCTGCCTTTCCCTCCCCCCGCCCCCTCTAAAGGAACAACGCCCAAAATTGTGCACTCTTCGACTCAACATCCGCTCCATTCCACTTCTCAACTTCACCTCAACCCTCGCTCCGCTTGCACCTCCCAGACAGACTCCAACATCACCATGTTTCTGTCACCTATTCAGTTCCGCACCCTCGTACCAGCCTCCTCCTCCTCCTCCACCTCCGCCTCAACCTCGGTACCCACCTCTGCCCCGCCCCTCCCTGGCTCCGCCTAAGTCCCTATCCAGGCGAATGATCCCGCCACTACCCTGATTGTCCACTCCTCAAGTTCATTTCAACCCTCGCTCCGCTTGGACCTCCCAGCCACACTCTAACATCACCATGTTTACTCCGCCTCGAAACCCTCCTCACCATATTTTAACAGTTCCTTTCTCCTGGTTCAGGACCTCTCTCACATTCCTCAACATTCCAAAGCATCTCTCCATCCACTTCATATATTATTTTCCCCCTTTGACTCGCACTGTCTTCGCACAGTCCTTCCTCTCGCACTGTCTTCCTACTCAAGCACACCTATTGCTTTGCTACAAGATGCTTCACAACACTTCGTTTGCTCGTACATATTTCTCCACCCCCTTCCCTCGCTGTGTATTCGCCCCTTTCTCTTCCTCAATCGACGCTCCAGTTTCATTTCAACTCATGTCCGCAGACTCGCCTTTCCTTTATGCACAAAAATAGTCCTACAAAGTTTCATCTCAGTCCCTCTCGCTTGCTCACTCGTTTTATTCCACGTTTTTAATTAAAATATTCTCCTTCGTTGTGGCTTTACAGATATCTTCACAACCAACACATTCATTCCCCATAACTGTTCCCCACGTGTGTGCTACTTGCCCTTCGCTCCTCACCGTCACCTGCCTGAACGTTTTCCTTATCCTTATCCTTACCTTACCTTACCTCACTTCACTTATCCCCGGCTTTACCTCCACACCCTTAACTGTGCTATCCTCACTTTGACACTTACCACCCTGCCCACACTTCCCTAGCTTTCTTTCTTTTCTTTCTCCGTCCACTGAGTGTCCTCTCTCTCCGTCTTTCTAAATCCATCGATCTAAACTTCTCCGACTTCACTTCCACGTCCCTCTCATCAGATCCCACTATCTCTTATACACATTTCCTTTCAGACCCGGTACACATCTCTCCATACTTTTCCACTTGTTCTCTACTTCCCGCCCTATCTTTATCATCCACATTTTCCAACCCTTCTCGTCTTACGGTCCCGCCCCTTCACGCTTCATATCTCCCTCGTTCACTTTTCCATTACGTCTCATGGACACAATAACCCACCGTCTGTGTACGCCTATCCCCTCCCGCCAGCCCCTCTACCTCCACCGCCATTCACAACGCGCCCGTCCGTCCCCGCCATTCCTCTCCCAGGCTCGCCTCTCCGCTCGCGCCGGGTTCGCGCGGGCCCGAGGGGGCAAGAACTACAACACAATTTCAGCCGAAACATATCGCCGCGCCGCGTTGACACAACCCATCTCCGCTTCCGACTCGCTCCCCCGCGCCCCTCGCTGCTTCCGCCCCCGCCGCCGCTGCCATCTCGGCCGCTACCGTCGTCGCTTGTTCACCTCCGATGCGAGTGGAACCGCCACCCGCCGCCGCC
>BLKR01010364.1:0-58954 GCA_011170035.1 Teleogryllus occipitalis | reverse complement strand
GAGAGACAGAGGGAGAGAGAGAGACAGAGGGAGAGAGAGAGACAGAGGGAGAGAGAGAGACAGAGGGAGAGAGAGACAGAGGGAGAGAGAGACAGAGGGAGAGAGAGAGACAGAGGGAGAGAGAGAGACAGAGGGAGAGAGACAGGGAGAGAGAGAGAGAGACAGGGAGAGAGAGAGAGACAGGGAGAGAGAGAGACAGAGGGAGAGAGACAGATAGAGACAGAGAGACAGACAGAGAGGTAGAGAGACAGTCAGACAGACAGAGAATGAAGCATTTGTCCTCCACAATAATTGACATTTGAAAAATGTTTTTTTCCAAATTGCTTCCAGGTTGCTCTTTATTTCTTTTAACAATATTTTCAGTTACCTTTACATATTATTATTATAATATTTCAATTCTTTTATAAGTGAAAATGTTTTGAGTATTGAAGTTACAGATTTCATTGTAATTAAAATCTCATGTTCAATATTAGATCTGGAAAGAATTGAATGTAGATTTTTTCAAAATAGTTGTAATTTAGGTGCAATTTTGAATTAAATTTTGAGAATAATTTTTCATTACACAATCACTTGTATTTCAAATATTACCACACAAGACACCAAGTGTTCAGGTTGACTTTGGTTTTCACTCTGGTTTACAAATCTTCTAAAGACTGGTATTCAATTCTGAAGGGAAACAAGTTTTCTGTACACATTTTCAATTAGACCAAAGGTAGCTTTTGAATTCTGCACAAGTTGATTTTAATTAAATGAATGATGTTTCCATGAATGGTCATTAGTCATTAGCAGGGAATGGATTTATATGGATTAAAAATATATGAAATATGTAATTACATATACAGTTATCTTTGTCAAAATATACAGTTAAATAGACTTAATATGATAAAAAATGACTATGGTAAAATATTTTATTTGCAGTTGATAAACCTTAAGGTTTAAATTCTGAAATGTAATTTGTTAATTTTACACTGACTGACTGACTGTACTGCTGTTGGCATTTTACACTGGCTTAATAGAGAGATTAATAGAACTGAACAAACCCCTAGAATTCTGATTAGATTGTAACTGACAATGAGAAGCTGTATAAGTTGAATTCTGCTGTCCAAGTCTACATGACGTCATAGGATTTGCTGGTGGGAGCCTTGGAGGGAAGTAGAGGGGATACTGAAACAAGGTGCATTTTCCACACACCATTGAGGTCTCAAGATCATCTGTCAAACAAATCCAACAGTTCATTGCATTGCCCTTCACCTTGCGGGACACTCAGGCCCCTCAGACAGAGCATCAGGGCCAGAAAGCGGATCTATTCTTCACATAAATAATTAAAAACATTAATCTTAACTCGTTTTCCCATTGTCAATTCGATCTAATTTTCAAAAAACTCAAATATTTAAGAAATTACTGAAAATGTTTAATCCCTTACTTTGAAATGCATTTTTAATATTTAATGAAATTTCACTGTTAAGCTTAATATGCTGTATGGACTGATTTTATATGAAATATGGAAAATATATGGATTCAAATATGTATCAAAATCCAAAATATGGACAGTAAATGTAGCATTTTTTAACTCAACACATTGTGAAACAAAGATCATGCAAATTAGTATCGATATTAGCTTATTTAGTTAATATGTATTTATACAGAAATCTGTTCCCTGGTCATTTATCACAAATAACTGTGTTTGGGTCATTACAAATTACCCAAACAACACGATTTGATACTTTTATCTTATTGATCAATTTTCAATCACCAATCAAAAACACAGACCTTTTATTACATTAGTCCAGAATTTTTAGGTAAAACGTACAATTTGCAAAGTAGAATCTGTGGTAGAATGTGCCACTGGAAAATTTGAATTAAAAATGTACTCAAGTATTTCAAAAATCTTACTGTACATTACTCTTTCCTGTACCATTTGTCTAATAAATAATAAATTTTTCCATTTGTAAATTCTTTTTGAAGTAATGTAGATTGTGCAATGGGGGTAATGTAATGCAAATGTAAAAAGTTCTTATGAATCAATTTCTTTTATAATAATGAAATGTCACTACAATAAACTGCCAAGGTGCTCACAATTTTTTACTGGTATTTTACTGTACTAGATTGTAAATGAATCAAGAACAAATAAATAATGGAGCATAAGAAGTCTCCTCACTCAAGATATGAATCTAGTTACCAAAGAATTGTTGAAGTCACTCATCAAAGACTAATTCGTGTAAGAGAGCAATGAAATTCTTATACCGAGGTTATCTCCTCTGATAGCTCTGGACAGTGAATGAACTTCACTGAAATACATTAACATCAAGAGTTGGTTCTTGAATAACTAAAATATCAATTTATTATAAAATCTATTGAACCAATCTATGAATTCACAGCTTATCATTATGAACTGGATACTTCAAGTGTCATAACAAGCAAGGAAAAACCAATTTTAAAAAAACCAACCTTAATTCTACCACCACTCAGTGTTTCACTGAGCTTCAACCGAGAATCCACAGTTCTTTTAATGTCCCTTTGAAGTCTTCGCCCAAAGTCCCGAAACATAGTTGATCCTCCAGACAGAACTATATTATTGTATAAAGGTCTTCGAACATCAATTGGACAATTCTGAATAACAGTATCCACTATCTCTGAAAGGGGAGTGGTAAAGTCTGGATTTGAAAACTGTGAATGAAAACAACAATTAAAATGATACAAAAGAAAACTAAAATGAATAACATACAAGCACGAAAATTTGAATTTTGTACATACCTCAGGATGGAAAAAAATTTCTGGCCCAAGAAAACGTTCATATCCAACTTCAACAACAAATGGACTTTTTGTAACAGAGTTAATCCCTTCATGCTTTTTGATCCATTTAGAAGAATCACCATCATATTTGGCAAACTCTTTAGCTATATCAGGGCAAATATAACAAAATTTTTCTTTGATTGTTTTTGCAGTTTCCAAAGATTGCTCTGGTGGAATTCCAATTTCACGTTCTCGAAGAAGTGACTGAATAAAATATGTGATATTGCGTCCAGCAATTGGAATATGCTTTATACAACTTCCAATCACATACCCCTCAGCCTAGAACAGATTTCACAAATAGAAAATTTATGCAAACAAATTTTGATGTAAAATAGTATTTAATAACATTTTCTTCATCAAGTCATTGACAAAATAATATTGAACAAACTTGTTTTATTTCAATTTTTAATTTGTTAATGATGTTGGAACTTCAAGAACAGTTTTTGAACAAAAAAAATCGAATGAGATTTTTAATCTTCTAAAATAATTTGTAAAAATGTCAATACACCCAAATAGTAATATTAACTTGTGCAAAACTGCACTCATGGTTGTTCACAATATATGACATTAAAAAATAAGAAGACTTCTTCGGAAAATATGTATTGTCTTGTAAGCATTATTTGATCCTTAAGTTCCACAATGACCAGAATACCAAAATGAAATACCAAGAGCTTTTACTTGGTGCAGATAAGTTACTTTATTTCAGATCAAATGAACAGGAGAAATCTCATCAAGACAAAAAGAAGAATATCCAAAAATATTTATTGAAATGAACCAAGGACCAACTGTTTTAATTTATGAAAGGACATTATGAGACCATAAATTCATACAAAGAACTATTAAAATGAAAGATTTTATACGTCAATGAAAAGTTTCTTACCACAGGAATAACATGAGTGACTCCATCACCGCTATCAACCACAATTCCCGTTAAAGTTCTTTCCACTACAGACCTTGAAGCCCAAGAAGCTGCTAAAGCCAATACAGCTTGAACAGCAATATAAAGGCCAGGAACATTGAAAGATTCAAACATAATTTCTGTGGAAAAAGAAAAATCTTATCTCTTGCACTTATGATTTAATTGGTGATGTCAAAATTATTATGGATCCTTAAAACAATTAAGCCAAATATTGATATTTTGACATTATCTCCAATGATACCATAAGTAGGGGGTTCAATAAATTCATTCATCTACATGCAAGATTTCTTTTACTTGAAAATTTCCGTTTTCAAAGATTTCTACTAATCAATAGAATATCTACGAAACACACACTATCTCACTGTAGTAAATTTTAAGATTTATTCGAGGAGTCAATCCATTTTAAGTGGTCCGGCACGGGTCACTCCACCATCTCGAAAATAATACGCATTTTGAACATAAATTTCCTTAGATTTTGGCCGTTCAAAAATATCTTTGATTTATTATTATTGTATCTGGTTTACAAATGGCGGTCATTTTTGTTTTACACCTTGCATCATTTTTCGTGTTTGTAGACATTTACTCTTTTCAAAATTATTCAGCTCAGGGTTGTTCTAACATTCTAGAATAAAATGCATTAGACCCTGTATTATCAGGCCTACAAATCGAAGTATTATTTATCTACCTTCTATGATTCTATTTGAGAAATATTTGCAACCAAATCTTTGGAACGCGAATAAACCAAGTTCAATTTTCAGAGGGTAATTTCTCAAAGAAGAAATAGAATCTCAGCCTTAACTTTTTCTGTATTTTTACACATGACAGTGTAGTTACTTTTTGTAAAATATCATTGGTAAGTAACGTACCCCTCGAAAATTACATTCTCTTAAAACCTCAAAAATTACATTCTCTTAAAAACTGGAATTTTGGATTTTTTCCAATTTTCAACTGTAATATCTCTGTTAGGGGACCAGATAAAAATCTGAAAATTGATATTGCTATGATACCAAACTTCAGTCAAAATTTCAACTTTTGCAAAAATAGGCTTAATTTCCACATTGTTGTGACAAGTAGTAATCATAATATTTCAGAGCTACTTTAAACTAAAATCCATTCTGATTTAAAATAATTAATTATTCTTTGTTATTAATAAACATACAATTTGCCTAATCTATTTTGAATATTACTTTACTTTAAAACAAACTTAGACCTTGATATCTATGTTTGTAATAAAAAATATGATTATTTTGATGTCAAAAACTGAACCAATTAGTATAAAAATAGTTTATAAAAGATAATAAATAAATACAATGTTTGTTTATTTTTTCGCATTTAAATTTGCCACTCTGCTTATTATTTCTGAACGTTTTATCAGAGATACTAATGATTGCACAGTACTCCTTAGGTGCAAATAACATGACTAAGTTAACAAACAATACGAGAGAATCAGCATGTGCCAATTCAAAGGCAAACATGACACATGGCAAACATGGCATGTGCCATGGCAATACAATGTCGTGCTATGGCAAACATTGCATGTGCCACATGTGCCACTCACTAGGAGCGCTATTTAGAGCATACCCGCTAAAAAAAATAACAACAACCCTAATTTGAAATATCCTGACAGGTGTACAAATTACATGCTAGCCATGGGTGCAAATGCTATCCTTGCCATGGGCACCTGAATACCTAGATACGCCTCTGGGTCAGTGCAGTTTAAGAAGGTACAGTTGAAGTTTAGTGACAAACTTGACCATGCCCCCTTACCATTTATTAGAATATCAACAACCTTAAGGTTCGTGAATCTGACAGAACCAACGTGATGAGCCATGGATTAACATGACTTCGAAACTGCACTGGCTTTTAGAATCGTATATGATTTTGTGGCTTTATTGTTGCTTTCCCTTTCCATAAAAATGTATTCTCGTGTTTTTGTTCACAGTAGTGTGACCGTTTATCAAAATGGAGTGTTAGTGTTGTATAGGTGATTTTACTCAAGAAGTTTGTCATAAAATTGCTTATGGAGTTTTTTCCTAACGACATTAAGTCAATTGAAGGCTTTGGTGAAGAGGAAAAAATATTTTTTATTAAGGACTAACTCTGATACCACATCCATCTGTAAGTACAGACAGATTTGGAGATAAAATACTTCCAAAAATTACATCTCTATGGCCACTCGTGGTCATATCCTTACAAAAATATAAAAAGCCTATATCAAAAGTATTGATAGAAATAACTTTGGCTCATTATTACACAAATAAAAAGGTTTCGGTCAATCTTTTACCAGGAAAATCATTGCATCCAGCATGTTATTCTAAAATTCATTCGCGATCTTTGAATCAAAGTAGTACTCTGCAATTGTCCATATCTCTCTGAAATAATAAGCAGAGTGGCAACGCACAAAATAAACAAAACGCTGAATTTATTTATCAGTTATCTTTTATAAACTATTTTTATATTATCCAGTTCAGCTTTTGACATCAAAATAACCATACTTTTAATTACAAACGTAGATATCAAGATCTAAGTTTGTTTTAAAGTAAAGTAAAGTAATATTAAAAACAGATTAGGTAAATTTTATGTTTATTAATAACAAAGAATAATTAATTACTATTTAAGTCAGAATGGATTTTAGTTTAAAATAGCTTCAAAATATTATGATTACTACTGGTCACAAAGTATTTTCAATGTGGAAATGAAGCCTATTTTTGCAAAAGTTTACAATTAAAAAAAAATACTTTGAGTTAAATCTAAAAGTTGAAGTTCTTACTCAAGTTTGGTATCATAGCGATCTAGTATGTGGGCTACTTTCAGATTTTTATCTAGTCCCCAACAGAGATATTACATGAAAACTCGATCAATTCCAAATACATGAAAACTTGATCAATTTGATATCTAACCTGCAGTATATTCTCGATTTTCTGGGGTATTAAGTGGTGGTTCAGTGAGAAGAAAATAATGGTCTTCTGGTTCAGCTCGAAGGTACTTGAATATGCACTGTTCCAAAAATCTCTCCATTAAGTCCCAGTCTTCCACCAATCCATGACGAACAGGATACTAAAAAACAACAAGCAAAAACATGTACACCCCATTTTCATATGAACAAACTGCAACATCCGCGAGTTCACCATTTCAATATTCAAAACTACAACCAGGAATATTACGATTTTAATTTACAAATTTTTAATACTCAAATGCTTCAAACTATAATGAAAGAAGACAGAACTAGAGGTGCTACAGAATGGCACAGACTTTCTCGTAGTAAAGTAATTTCCTTGGTGTGTGGACTGGTACCATACAGTCTCGTCCCTCCTCCATGTCTGCTTCCAACTATTGCGGACCAGAGATTTTTTTTTTTTTTTTTTTTTTTTTTGCAACTTTTTGGTATCCAAATAGTAGAACCTAAACTATAATTTTAGAATACTAAAGAAAGCTTTAACGACATCCTAAATAGCAATTTTCACCGAAAAATTTGGAGCTGTTTTCAATAAAATAACAATTAAGCATTACTGTAAATGCGAAATTTGATGCTCTTTTCACAGGATTCTATTGAGTTTTCGAAAAACTTAATTTGAAATCATTTGAAGTACTTCCACTCACAAATGCAATAATGTATACAAATCGATGGAAATGTGCATATTAATAGCATGAGATATATTTCAAAAAAATTACATGTGTAATTTTTGAAAAAAACAACAAAAGAATACAGCAAAATGAACTTTACGTCATATTAAGCATTGCAATTAGCACTATTCATTGGAAAATTTTGAAAATAAATATTTGGAGCTTTTTTGAGAAAGTGCCGTTTGAGCATTTGTGAAAATGTGGAATTTTGGGCTCACTTTTACAGAAATCAGTGGAATTTTCAAGAAACTTTATTTGACATTATTTAAAGCATATGTACTCATAAATCCAATAAAGTGAAGAAATCGCCTCTAGTGCAAATACTTCCAACATGAGAGAGAAGTCAAAAAAATTACTTTTTTGTCATTTTTGAAAAAACAAAACAATAGAGCAACATGGTGTTTATGCCATGGGATAGGGTTCGTTTGGCACTAACACTAGCAAAAATTTAAAGAAAAAATTTGGAGCCATTTTTGAGAAATTCTTGTTTTTGTAATTTTTTAAAATTGCAAATATTGCATGCACTATTGCCTGAAAACTATGAAAATGAAAATGTAAATAAAAAAAAATTTTTTAAAAATTTAAAAAATATAAAAAAAAGCTACATGACCTTATTGGAAAAAAAATCAAATTTATGCAGTATTAGAAAATTCAGAGTTAACCATGAAAATGGGACCTTGCCACCTTTATAAGTGTATTATTAACAAGGAAGATCTTTGATTTTATCACAATCGAAATAGGTTTAATGTGATAATATAAATAAAACGATCTTATTAAATTTTCAACTAAAATCAAAATTAAATCAAAACTTTAAAGTAACCACATACGATGAAGTAGCTGTCAAGTTTAACATCACAAATTTTTGGGTATATACGTCAATCAGAACTTGTCATTTAACAGACACATAGACAACTTATGCAACAAATTAGACAAACATTTTTTTACTGAGGTATTTCTCTAAATATTTAACATCAAACATGTGTCACACGCTATACTATGGAACTATTCACTCTCATCTTCAATACAGAATTGAGATATCAGGCAACACCTCACAGATAAATATAAAGAGATTATTGATTGTCCAAAAGAAAAGCCTAAGATGCATCTTCAATTTACAGCCTCGCCAGACATGCAGGAGTTTCTTCTTAAAACATAAAATTCGAACAGTCGTTGCACTATACGTGTACAAGTACTCACCCTACCAATCAATATCAACAATATGTGTCGCACCTAAACAATGAAATACATAACTATTCTATTGGAAGTCAGCACAATTATCACAGAGTACACACCAGTAAATCGGCAACAATGAAGGTTTAATGCAGCCACACTATTTAACAAACTTCCACATCATATTAAAATAACTTGAGACAGAACTTGCAGAAAGTGACTTAAATCTTATCTTATTGAAAAATGCCCCCTCTTGCCTTGCTGAGTTATAACAGCCTCTTTACCTACTGTATACAATTATTGTGTACTGTAGTGCAAACATAGAAACTTTAAATATTTATTTGTTTGGTATGTTATGCAGTATCTTTATTCCTGTCTAATTCAAAAGACTAAAATCACTGTAATCAACATCAATATAAATTACCATTATCGCCATAAAGAACACTTGCAAAGTACCTACACAAAAGTTTTATCATATCTTGGCCTAGTTGAAACTTACATAGTGTACCTAACTCTATGGACAATCAAATATTATTATTATTATTATTATTATTATTATTATTATTATTATTATTATTATTACTACTATTACTTAATGTATAATCCCATTAATATTTGTATTTTCCTGTTTTGTTTGTAACAGAAATATATATCATTCCAATTTCATCTGTTCTGGAAAGTACAAATTTAACAGTGCAATGACTACATCCTACATGTAAACTCAACACACATTTGAAATAAGTACAATTAAACATAAATACAATATTTATTTTAAATAATCTTATAATTTTATTATTTAATATATAAACTCATAAATACATGTACTTTTCTGTTTTGTTTGTAATATATTATCCATGTGTTATCTGTTATAGAATTTAAATACTTAACTGTGCAATGACTAGTATCAACATGTAAACATATCAGTACTGCATATTTGCTAGTATAAATATTAAAATTACATTTAATACTTACAATTATTTAAAGTTTAAATAATTGTAAGTGTTAAATGTAAATACCCTAATCTAAGACCTTGATTTTGTTCAAAACTTGTAACCCAAGTACTATGAACAATAAAATATTATTATGTTAATCATGTGACATATCAAAGGGAATGTTGGAATTTCTTGTACTTTGCTAGCCACCCATTTCTAGCAATTCACAGAGATGCAGAGACAACCTTTGCACATTAGATCCTTTTTGTTCCACAAGTATGTAAATAAACAGAATGCCCAAACCAAATAATTTCACAGTACTTTGATGTATGGTTATGGAACATTCAAAGTTTAAACTAGTTTCATGTGTGCGCTGTTATCTTATTATCTAATTTTACATTTGAAACTACACTTAAAGGTCAGTAATTCCCATTGAATTACTTCAAACTTCATAACCAAAAGATACCTCGAATTTTGAAAAAGTGAAAAATCTCAAAACAAGCTATATAAGAAGTTAACATTTTTGTAAAATATTTGCAAGCAATTTTTTATTAGTCACCTAAATGCCAAAAGTTGAGCCTACAACCTCAAGAGAGAAAGAAGAGCTCAAGATAATGAACAGTAATATAAGGATAAATATATTAAATATAATTAATTACTGTTACACTATGAAGTGAGATTTTATCATATGAAATTTAGAAAATGCCTTTATCTATTTTGTACATCACGAATACATGGAGGCAACATTGATAAAAATATATCAAAATAAAATAATTTTGCAATTGAAGGGTTTCTTACAAAAACTAAAGGAGTCCAAATTCGAGATTTCTCACTAGGCACCAAAAACATCTTAGAGTAGAGGTGCACAGTAATTAATTTACAATTTTTTTCTGCCTTACATCTTTCAATGTGTTTTTCACATACTGAAAATAAATGTATTAGCTGTAGGGAATAACTTGGTGAAAAATATGGAATTTATTATTGGAACAAATTATGGAATTTTGGACATGTTTGGTTCTTGTAAGAAACCCCTCAATTCAATTTGACAATTATCAGAAGTAATGGGAATGAAAGTAACTGTCTACAGAAACAAAAACTGCAGAAGTTTGGTTTGTCTACCCCAATCAAATTAGGGTTTTATATATTTACATCACAAAGAAATGATAGCAAGAATTGTCAACCTCACTTCTCGTGCAATCCTCCTGCACACTTCATGTATAACACAATGTTTCTGTCCTTTAATTGATTAGACTCAACTTCTCATATTCCTTATTCTCTTAAAAATCAGTCAGCTTCACATACTAAAATAACACAATATGAAAACAATACAACTGTACTACATTTGAAACTCACCATTTCTAAAAACACACTCGCACACAGTTAGCCTTAATATTGCTTTGAAAACTTTTTAATAATAAAGAAACAACTTTCTGCATTACCTTAGTCAATAATAAAGATCTTTAACTTTTAACAATGCGGCTATTAATTAATTATCAATCAAAACATCAATTAAAACATTTCTTCTCTCAACCTACATGAATGTTCCGATTGAAAAGAAACAAGAAATAATTACAAAAAATGGAGAGAAAACATAACATTTGAAATATATTTTTTAGGGTAAAGAAACTAAAAATTAAGAAAGTGATTGAAGACAACTTGTTGAATGATCTACAATTGGACACACCCAAGTATTTTGAATTAGGAAATATACTTCTGAATTGACTGACACTGATAAATGGAAAGGTTTAGGTATTTCAGTAAAAATGGCATATTCCAGGAATATCTTGAATGGAATGAGGAGCAAATCACTCACAAGTGGGTGGTAGATGTAAGGGAAGTTCAGGCACAGGTCCAATTTAACAGGATACAAGCATCTAGACATCGCCTTTTATCATTCTAAGATAACACCAAAGCTATCCAGCCACCTGAAAAGTAAACAGAAAAAAAGGTGCGGACAATAACAAGGGTGAACATGCACACATCACGAAAATAGGAGCCAGAAAAATTGGGACGATAATTGCCAAGAAACGGTTAGGTTTGCAGATCAGTTGCATGAAGGGAATTGTTCTGTCCTTTTTACTTCTGATTTAAAAATGTTGAAACACAAACTAAAAAGTAATGAATAATTTATTCACCAGTTGCGTTATTATTTTTTTCTATTTACTCACTTTAACTGCATAACCAGTGGCTTCGAATGCTTCATCGCCAATATAAAAATCAAGATCTTCCACTCCTTTTGTCAATCGTCTAATTGCTTGATCACCAACTTTGGCACATTCTTTAATAGCAATTGCGGAAGGAATAATAAACTGAGGTTCTTTATTTGCTGCGAAGCCTAGTTTAGTATACCTGTACATAAAAACAAATCCAGGATGAACAATACCAAATATCGAAGCATAAATGTGCCGCTCCGCGACAAAATGTATAATGACAAACATACCCTGTCCCCACATCAATAACACACGCAGGTAATCTTCCAGCCATTCTCGTCCCACCCTCGTCTCTTCTTGTCTAAGCTACAATTAACTTCTTTTATTACGATCAAACACACGACATCCAACCACGCCTACAGTACAGATGATACGTCTGTATATGCCACGCGAATCCAAGCATATACTTGAGTTTTTTAATGTGGCATCTGTGAGTGGTATCTCAAAAATAGAATTCGGCACGACCTTTTGCGTCTTTCTTGGTCCTGCCGCAAGATGTCGCGTGATCACGACCGTATCAAGCAGTGCTGCAGATTAAGCGACTCTAGCGGTAGGACTAAGAATGACGCAAAAAGTCGTGCTGAATTCCATCGTGGAGATACTACCCACAGATGCCACAGATGAAAAACTCAAGTGTAGGCGCGGCACACCGCAAGACAATACTATACGGATACCCAGGTCTGACGCAGTTCTACCAGGGTTACCACACACCGTACCACAATGTAGACATCCGTAAAGATAGCATCGCAAAGTTTTAAAAAAATATTGAAATTAGAATGAAAATTTGTCGCTTTTTTGTTGCTAATTTTTACGCAAAAAAATTTGTCGCTCTTCATTTGACCATGCTATTAAAGATTCGGCTAACTTCATATCAAGTTAGCATCGCGAACTCAAGAAAAAAAAAGAAAATACAGAGATGAATAAAAAATATTTATATGGGAATTTGTCGTTTTTTGTCGCTCAAGAGTTCACAAAAAATAAATTTTGTCGCTATTCAAATAATAACAGAAATGCAATTTTTTCGCAAACGCGATGCCAACTTGATGCCAAATTAGCAAGAAAACTAACAAATTGCAGAGATAAATGAAAAAAATAACCACATAGGAATTTGTCGCCTTTTTGTTGCTCAAGAGTTCCCAAAAATGAATTTTTCAGCTGCTATTCAACACAATGTCAGCAGTAAGAAAATTTAATAAAAAACGATGCAACAATTTTTTTGAAACGTTTGAACATGTCCCAAGAGTTTTATATAAATGACTCGCCAAAATTAAAATATCGATTTCAAATTCAAGGGGTCGCGACATCAACCAGATCGATTGGGGAATATCAATTTTGGAGAAAATCGGCTGAACGGTTTAGCCGCTAGCCGTTATTCACAGAGAGACCTTTTGCCGTCAATCGATTTTTCGCTATCAAGGATCCACAAAACATGGATTCAAACGAATATTCGTGTGGAACAATCTTGCACAAACGATTAAGTATGGTTTCAATTTCAACTTTCTCGTATACAAACGTATATACGGAGTTATATACGTAGTACAGAGAGGCTGGCTGTACCAAATCAATTTAATATAGACGTAAATACATTGCGAAAACGAATTAAATCTATGAAAAGTGGAAAGTCGCAGTCATAATCTAACAAGATTATTCCATTTTTGATGAACAATTTAAGCGTGCCCGACGATTGGAAACTAGCTACCGTTGTTCTGATTTTCAACAGTGGTGACAGAATTGTTTTACTTTCCCCACCCTGGCATTAAAATCTCCGAGATGAACTTTATCCCTTTTATCTCAACAGTCGTTGATCACCTCGTCTAGTTTTGAATAAAATTCTTCCAGGATATTTTTTTTTTTTTTTTTCGTTTTCGTTTGGCGCATAGATTCCAAGAATTGTCAGTTTAAATCTATAGTTTTCAAGATTTATTTTAATAATTCTCTCGTCAATCGCTTCCCAATTTTTACGTCCTTTTTACATTTTTTCTTGATAAATATGCTCATACCTTTACTTTCCCTTTAATATTTTGGGACACCACTCTATATGTGTAAGTATGGATCGATTTCCTTTGTCCCTGAGGCATTCTTCTTAGTGCTCATGCTCATGCTCATGCTTCTTAGTAGCTCATGGCTGTGATATCCATATCCATCTCTTGTAATTCATGTATTACCTACTGGGCCTTTTTCCCAAACCCTTGCGTATTCCAAGTCCCTATGTTCATAGTCCATCTCTTTTGCCAAGTTCGTTTCCAATATCCAGTCGGCTTATCCTCGTTATGTTTTTTAGCATTTTGAATTTTTTCTAAGACAATGGGGAGCTGGCCAATCGCCTCAACCCCCTGCTCGGAGGACCAGGGTTTTTATTCAGAGTTTTCCTTCTCTTAGACGAGCTGTCTTCTAGGACTATCGAGTCTCATCTACCCGTATTTAGGAGAAATAAGGAAGACATTGTAGAAAATTGCAGAGGAGAGTAGTAAGAAAAGAAGAAACGTACTAGAACAGCGAAGAAGAGAAGATGAATGACACCCTAGCCCTCAAGACCTAATAGCTTGGGGTTGAAAATACAGGGGACCAAGAGAGGTCTACTAGAATAGATAAAAGAAGTATGACACAGAGTATAGTTTAGCAATGTCATACTAGAGACACTGACAACAAGGGTCGCTGGTGGGGGTGGGGAGCGGAATTGGACACAGGTATTGGGCGGGATGTGGGAGTGTCCGGACATGGAAAGGGACCGAAAGGTCCTTGTGAGACATCCCTTCGTCTGACTCCTCCGCTGAGGTCTGCACAGCTTGGGTGACCCTACCAGTAGTAATGTTAATCGATTCTTCAACCAATTAGCACTTCTACTCCTGTCATAGTCCTCAGCTTCATGAGAGCACTCAAACCTCCTCGCCCGCACGGTCAGAGAAAGCCATTATCAATAAATAAATACTTTATAAATATATTGTTAAATTTCTTCTCGGGGGCAATTTCTACAGGAGAGGTTCCGCTTTACAGCTTTTAATGACGAGCCACGCCTGGCCCTGCACAAAGAGTGTCTGCCCTTACCGTCCTTCCGCTCCCCCGCAAGTGGTGCCAGATCCTTTCCCCACGACAGTCTGGCTTCCCGCGTCTCTCGTCTCCCGCGTCGGAGGGGAGAAAATTTCTTTGCGCACGGTACTATATTATGATACCAGTTCCTAGTGTTATAGACATGCTGGGAGAAATTAATGATTTTAATTAATTGATTAATATGATATATGGAATGGTAAATTGCGATTTTCATCTTTGTGTGTCTTGGGCAAAACTTGGGCTAAACGATTGTGTGTTAAAAATTTCGAAATGCGAAAGAGGGGCTTATAGTTACTTTTAAGTAAAAAATTTTGATTTTTGATTTACGACGTGTGACTGGGGCAACATTTTTGAAGGCTCTGTGAATTTGGACTTATCGTTGGCAAAACGATGACACGTACAAAATATCGAAACTGCTATGTAGGAGAGCTACAGTAATTTGAAGTCCAAAATGTAATTTTCGACTTTGCGTCATCCGAGTAAAACGTTTTGAAGGTCGAGCAAACTTGGGCAAAACTTGGGCTACACGTTGGTGCGTTAAACATTGTGAAATTCGCAAGTGAGTGTGCTATTCGCTTCTAAGTCCAAAATTTGATTTTCGATTTCCGACCTTGGGCAAAACCTTTTAAAGTTTGGAAAAACTTGGGCAAACCTTGGGCAAAACTTGAGCAAAACTTTGATATATGGGATTTTATTTTTCAAGGAAGTGGGGGAGCCACCTTCACGCACCTCCTTGTCTGACCGTGTCTAGTTAAGCCTAGCACCTAAACCGTTTTGCCGATATTTTCCAAAATTTATTCCCTGATCGTTCTTGATCTTGAAGCTCTATGAGTTTGAAACGGATATTTTGTTTCGTGGAGTACTTTAGGTGGAGCCTCCACAACAATTTCAAATTTTTCGCAAAAATGGCTCCAAATTTTTGGATTAAACATTTTCATCAGTTAGCCTAAAGGATACAAAAAAGTTGTTGTTTTTCTCATCTGAATTTTCGAAAATTGTAAAAGTTGAAAACTGCATCCGCGTCTTCCTACAAGTACAATATTAAAGAAGACTTTATTGCTGAACATAATCTCTTCTTTAAAAACGGAGCTATAAATGAGGTCATATATATATATATATATATATATATATATATATATATATATATATATATATAATTATTCAAAAAGATGAGGTTTTCGCATTATTTTGCGCGAAATATTTTATTCTTGTTTCATTATATATTAAAAAGGGTGATTAGATCTTTAAATATTATCCTAATTAACTATCTACTTTTATAACAGATTTTATAAATGGAAACATCTGTATCATTTTTAGGATGTCATTTTTTTCCAGTTTTAGAAAATACAGAGGATTTTGCAGAAAATGAGACTTGCGCTCTTTTTCTAAGTGCCCTTTGCTCTAATAAATACAAAATTTAAAGAAAAAATCAAGTCTTTTTTGGGAACTTTTAACAGTAAATTTCAGTAGCTACAAACAAAAGTTCTACGAATAATTGTCATTTTTTTCAAAATACTAACATTGTTGTCTCGACTTTGCCCTTCTGATACAACAGACCAACACTATGCAGCGAGATTAAGCACGCTAACCAACAATTAAAACTGCAACTGAGAGAAACAAATGTCACACTGTTTGAAATTAATTTCTTCCAAGAAAACTACTTCACCCGGTATGATGTTCACATGAACCTTGCTGGAAAACATGCAGTCGGTAACAAGCTTGCACAATAAATCAACTCCAGTCCTACACAGTCTCCTAACAAAAACCCATCACTTTCATCTTCTTTACGTTCGCCACCCCTCACCTTTAATTCAAACCCTCTTACCTCTTCCTCTGAACATAATCCCGTTTCTCTCATTCCCACTACCAATTCACCTACACTTGAAGCCCCAATTTCTTCACACCCTGTCACTGCTGGGACACATTACAACCTTCGATCCCGCACTCGAGGTAAAAATGGAATAAATATACTTGTATAGCAACTACAGGTAGATGCAACAGAAAAACATCCGCGTAGGTACTTGCAAAAGATAATCATACTACACCATAACGGTCAATCCCTTTCAAATAAGACTGAGTTTATCGAGACATCTCTACAGAGCGATTTAAATCAAATGAATGTTCTTTGCTTTACAGAACATTGGTTATCTCCTAATGAACTCATCATGCTCCAAATTCCAAACTTTGCAGGTTTGCAAAACTTGCAGGTTTTTATTGTAGAGAGAGGGAATCGTATAGAGATCCGACATGTGGGGGTTCTTGTATTTACGTTAGAAATAATATCGATTCTATCTCCTTCACGGAATTAAATGTGTATTCCGTTCAAATGTTTTTCGAATATCTGTTGTTCATCTTCCTTCACTAAAAATGATATTATTTTGTATCTACAGGCTTCCAGCAAAGAGAGCTGTAGAGAGTAAATTCTGCGAGAAAGAACAATTTATAAATGTAAATAATTCCTTCAGTTTAGATATGACAATAAATGTACGTACACGAATCACACTAAATTCAATGAAGGCAATCGATGAAATTATAATTAACAAAACTACTAGTCGATATGAAGTTGAAACAAATGATTTAGGGTACAGTGACCACGATGCGCAAATTCTTTCCATTATAAGAAATACGAACCCTGACACAATAAATAATACACGTATGAGTAGATTGTTTACTAAAAGTGAAATAAAATTATTCATTGATTACTGGATGCATGGAACGCGGTTTATAATACTGTTGATACAAACGATAAATATAATTCAATTTTTTTCAATGCTTTCCTTTCTCTTCATGAAAGAAAATTAAATATTTCACAAAATTTTCAAGCAATTCTTGGATAACACAAGGGATTAGGATAACATGTAAAAATACGACCAAATCAATTAGAAACTTCGTAGAGAATGTTTTAAAATATAACGATATAAATGTGAACGATCCGGTAATTGTGGCTAGTCTCTTTAACCAATACTTTTCGAGAATTGCCGCCGATAGCTCTAAGAGTCTTCAGCCACAAACTTCAATATCAGACATTTCCACAACAATTTGAGAACGATGTTCGTTTACGAATTTTCTTCCTATGATATTCTCAAAATAGTCGGTAAACTAAAAAATAAATATTCGGCCGGTTTAGATGAATTTCCGGATTGTTTATTAAAGACCTGTGCGCCTGCCATTATACACCTGTTTAGTAGAAGTTGCAGCAACTTGCTGAATGACACTGCACAAGGCAGATTATAAATCCCGAAGGCTTCGGACTCCCGTTAACTCACATATTTAATGTATCCTTATGCACCGGAACTTTTCCAAGTAACAGCTAAGATCAAAACGCTTTTCAAAAAAGGCAACAAAAATGAAATTAAAAATTATCGGCCTATTCTGTCACTTTTTTCAAAAATATTGGAGAGACATTTTTACGTACTAGTGGAAACATTTCTCAGTAAACACAACGCGCTTTCAGATTGCCAACATAGATTTAGGAAATCAAAATCTACGGAAACAGCCATATTCTCTTTTCTTAAAGATGTCGCATCATCATTGGATCAAAACGAAGCACCTATTGGATTATTTTTAGATCTTTCTAAAGCTTTTGACATCATTGATCATGGCATTTTACTTGCAAAATTACCGTGGCATTGGCCTAAATTGGTTATGTTCGTACCTTAAACAATGATTTCAGAGAGTAGAAATTCCTCACTGGAATGATGGAACATTATGTACACACCTTTCTGTCTTCCAATTGCACGTGGAGTCCTTAAGGGATAGATTTTAGGCGCTATACTTGAACGATATGCCTTCGACGATTCGAAACGGAAGAACAGTTCTCTTTGCGGATGATACGAACATTCTCTGCAATAAAGAAACCGTAAATAGTACAATATGAGATGTTTCAAATTGGTTCCATAATAGCAACTTATTAGTAAATGAAAAGAAAACTGTTTTAATGCAGTTTTCTATTTCAAATAAACATTTCGGTATTGCTTTGAAAATTAACGGTGTAGCATTGACTGATGTTATGGCAACAACATTTTTAGGTCTCTCAATTCAGTGAAACTTCAAATGGAACGTCCATTTGAATGAATTGAACACAAAATTAAGTTTATTATGCTACGCGTTCAGAATTCTTTTAAATTCAGTCAGCCTTCATACTGCTCGTTATGTATATTTCGCGAATGTTCATTTCCGCCTGAGATATAATATTCAGGGGAAATACATCTTGATTCTTGTAAGCCTCTCATTAATCTAGGAATTTTACCATTACCTTGTCTGTTGATTTACGAATCGGTAGTGTTTGTCAAAAATGACTTGCTTAAGGGTGGGGATATATTTTCAGAAAACGCCGATGTCTATAACTATAACACTCGACGTAGTAATCACATTCATCAGCTGACAGTATCAACAGCTCATTACAAAAAAAATCACATACAGTACATGGACATTATTTTACAACACTTTGCCAGATGACATTAAACAATTAAATTCGATAGAAAAGTTTAAAACCCAACATCTTTTCTGCTGCATAACTGTTTCTATATAATTAGAGATTATTTCTGAACATCAAAAGGAAAGTAATTTTAATTTAAGAGTGATATTTAATATATTATATACCATTTGAACAGTATAATTCTAAACAACCTGTAATAAGTCTGGGTCAATGATTCCCATCTCGATCAGGTTTTTCGTCCAGTTTCCCTGATCCTTTGATTAAATGCTGAAATTGCTCCTTGTTTGCTTCTGGACATTTATGAAACTTCATTATCTGTGCACGTGTTCTACATTCAGTGGGAAATATAGTTCTTCAAATTATCGTTCTCCATGTTGTCGTTGCAGGAAGTATTATTCCTTGACGAAGGACACGAGGGATCGTCATTCCGTCATCTACCCGAGGACATTCAAAACTCCCCAGCATCCTGGAACTTCAACCCTGAGTTCATTACAATATCAGGCGCACGCACATCGACGGATCGCAGCCCGCGAAGCGGGACTGCATGTCTTGTTGACGTGGTGTTCTTCAAAGTGTATGAGAAAGATTAGACTTTACCACTCATGAATTCGACCATGACAGATTCTACTACTACTCCACCACGCATGCTGCTTCAGCGTCGCCCGTCGAGAGCCGGGGTCGTTAACCTTGTGAGGCCACAACAGATTATTGCATCACGTGTTCATATCGACCTGTTTCGTACAAGTTGACGTCAGCACTTTTCAAATGTAAACAAGAGGCGTAAACAAAGTCGTTAACCTTGTAACGTCACCACTGCTGACGTCACGTGTTTACACTATATGTAAAAAAAGACAGCTGTGTTTGTTTACATGTTCCTGTACCGATCAATTCCCATTACAAGTGCTAAGTGTACTCTATGAGATGACGTAAACGTCATTTTGCTCTATTTTTTGTGTTTTTTTTTCAAAAATTACACGTGTACGTGTATATGGAGTAGTATACGTAGTATAGAGAATGTTATGTAATGCTTCGGAAAATCGATTTTGAGATTTCAAAGTAAATACCTGTTTTGGGGTCCCCTCATACCGAACAATGTTTTTTTCAAAACGTCCGTCTGTCCGTCAGTCTGCTCGTCTGTCCGTACGCCTGTACGTCCGTCTGTCTGTCCGTCAGTTTGTCCGTTTGTCTATCCGTCCGTCTGTCCGTCCATCTGTGCGTCTGTCTGTCGGGCCGTCGGTCTGTTCGTCCGTCCGTCTGCCTGTGAACAACACTAGCGCCTAAACCATACGTAGTATTGTGTTCCTAAATGGATATTCTCCAGTCGATAATGCTCGACTCAAAGCTATTTTGAAAAAAATTCTTTAAAATTTTTGAGTACTTCAAAGGAAGCTCCTGGAAAATTTTCAAAATTTTCTCAAAAATTGCTCCAAATTTTTTCTTCAAATACAAAAGAGTAAAATACACTTATAAAGATGGCGTAGGCCAGTTTTTAACTTCTTACTCTGAATTTTTGCGAATTTTATAAATTTGAATTTTTTTCGGCTAATTCTAATTGTTATAAAATTGAAGATAATGCAGTTTCCTTCAAGTAAAATTTCCATAGTTAGTTCTTTTATAAAGATTATGTACATATTTTTGAAAATTTTGGGGGTTCTTAAGCAATATTGCTTACAATATGTGTAATATTAAAAATAACAACATGGATTTCTCAAAATCGGCCCAAAATTTGTTCTTTAAACTTTTAGTGGGGATAGTGCTAAATTTTCTCTATCAGATGACATAAACGCCAAATTGCTCTTTTTCTTTGTTTTAAATGTGTGTAGTATATTCTAACTCGTTGAGGGGAACACAGCCTTCGGCTCTGATGGGAGTAATACTGCCGACAGACCGATAAACCATAAAATCTCTCGTGTGCATTGTTCTACTTCTATGCGATTTTATCATCAAAGTGTTTAAGTGTATACGTTAACTACGCAGTATGAGTGTAATTAGTGCCAATGCCGACTTCGCGCCGCTCCGGCCGCGCGACAAGAACTGCAAGACAAGTCACCAGCGCGCGAGACCAGGCATGGCGGCGTGAAACGCTCAGAAACCGCTCCCGTACGGTGGCCACTTGTGCCATTTCCAGTGCTTCCTGTACGATGTTTATATTCGATTTTTTTGTTGAGGGAGTAAAAACCTTCAGCTTCTCTTCTAACAGATTTAGTAATTTTTCCTCATTCTTCAAAATTTTCTCATCTCTTCTCAATTTTTTCTTCCATTTCTTCTCGCATCAATTTATTATTCTGCGTTATCTTCTGTTCCAGGTTTTCTTCCAAAATCCTGGAATTTTCGATCAATTTTTCTTCTAAAGCTTTGGAGTTTTCAGTCAGTTCTTCTAAAATTCGGGAATTTTCCGTTAACTTCCCTTCTAAAATTTTGAATAGGTCGGAAAAGTTCCCCGTTGTCTCGAAGAGAAAATTCTCTGGATCCTTGCCTGCTGCCTTCATCGCGTTAGCAAGACGTTCTTGTTCCGGAAGTGCTTGTTGAAGTTGCTTTCGCTCCGGAAGTGTCTTGTTCCCTCTCTTCTAACTCTCTCTTCAACTCGGCCACCTTCAAATCCCGTAAAACTTTTGTGAAACTCATCTTGATTAATGTTTTAATTCACCACTCGTTACACCCCACACCTGACACCAATTGTTACGTTTCTAGGTGGTGAATTAAAAGTCTTGTATTATTTTAACAAAAACGTTTATTTTATTTTTTAACTCAACCGCTGTAGACACTTGATTATTTATTTACACAACACTTCTCTTGATTATTTATTTACACTACACTGTTCTGAACACTGGCCACAGTTCACTGCACTGATCACTGTTCGATGCACTGGCCATCGTCCGATGCACTGGTCACAGTCCACTGCACTAATCACAGTTCGATGCACTGACCACGGTTCACGTCACTGAGCATAATCACTGTACCGCGATGCACACACTTCACAGTTCAGCTTCCATTGCGGACTTAAGACTGGCCCGCGGTCGCCGGCCGCCGCGTATTTATACTCGGCGAGACAATCGAGAACTCTCCGGACACCGCGCACGTTCTGGAATAATCTACTGCAGGGAGTGACGCAACCCGCGCTCACAGGCAGCTCGTGCTGGCTCCGGTAGCTGACGCAATCCGCGCACGCAGGTAGTTCGTGGGGGTGCCGGCCGGTGACGCAATATTCGTTACAATATGGATACCCTGAAGTATAGGATACAAGAGGTAGTAGACGAGAAGAGAGAATTTTCAGGGATCCTGAACTCTCTACTGAGTGGAGAGAAGGAAAATAAGGTGAGGGTAGATAAGAAAGACGTAGGAAGTAAAAAGAGGGGTGCACCTAGTCCACCAGAAGAACCCAATAGAAGAGGTAAGAAAGACAAACAGAAGGAGATAACTACGGTGGAGGTTACGCCAGGAGAAAAGCAAGTAAATCAGGGTGAGGAGATAGAACAATCTGAAAAGACCATGTAGGGGAGGATTGGCAACCCCAACAAAGCAGAAAAGAGAAAAATATACAAAAGAAGAAGACAACAGTCAGGAAAGTCAATCCAGCTATCAAAGTGGCAGCTAAAGAAGGGGGAACTTATGCTGACATCATAAAGAAGATGGACACCGTGAACCCTAGTGATCATGGTACAAAGATACTGGCTATACGGAGGACAAAAAAGGAAGAGATACTTATTGTACTTGAAAAAACTGGGAATATTGCCTCATTGAATGAGGCTTTGAAGAAAGCGGTAGGGAAGCAAGCTCAAGTGAGTGCTTTGGAGCCAAAGCGTCTAATAGAAATTAGAAAAAATGATGAAACGGTTACTGTAGAGGAGGTGTTGGAGGTGGTGAGCAAAATAGCAATAGAACAGATGTCCACCCCCTGTAGGATGCGCAAAGGTTATGGAGGAATGCAAGCAGCTACAATGTTGTTGGAAGAAGAGATAGCTCATAATCTTATAAAGGCAGGAAACATTAAGATTGGATGGGTTAACTGTAGAATCAGGGAAAAACTCCAGATAACAAGATGTTATAGATGTCTAGACTTCGGACATATTGCAATGCACTGCAGATGACTTGATCGTATCAAGGTATGTTAGAGATGTGGTAAAACTGGACATGTGGTCAAGAACTGTACCAACAGGGAGCAATGTGTTTTATGTAAAGGGAAGAACAAAGAGGATCAACATCTGTTAGGAAGTAACAAATGTGCCTCCTTTATAGCGGTGGTTCAGAAAGGAAAAAACATCAAGTATGCTTCGACTCCTACAGATTAACCTGGGGAGGAGTAAACAGGCGTGAGACTTGAGGCTGCAGGTTGCTGCAGAGAGGTAAGTGGATGTGCTACTTACTAGTGAGCAACCTTACTGCGAGAACATGTTCTATCGAGATACCACTAGAAGAGCGGGTATAATAATCCACAATAGGAAGTTAAATATTAATAAATATAAGATGACGAAGAATGGATTTGTATGGGTTGAGGTGAACAATAAGAGAATTTACAGCTGTTACTTCTCCCCGAATGACACAATAGAGAAATTTCAAAAAGACATTGACGAATTGGAGGCTAGCCTGAAAACAACGAAAGGAGAGGCGCTGATAGCAGGCGACTTCAATGGTAAATCGTCGGAATGGGCGGAGACGCGCTCCGACAGAAGGGGAGCTATTATATGCGAGTTCGTAGCAAGAAATGATCTTATTATTCTTAACTCTAGGAATGAGATCACTTTCCAACGGGGAGATACTTCATCCATATTGGATTTGACAATAAGTACTTCCAGACTTACTAAGGACATCACGGACTGGACGGTGTTGGATGAGGAAACCCTGAGTGACCATCGATACATAGGGTATGCCGTAACACCAGAAGGGCCACAAAGTGGTAAGGCGAGATACAAAAGTAGGCCTTTTTGTAACCCCAAAAAACTTAATGAGGATAAGGCAAAACGTTTTCTGGAAGAGTCCAGGTTATTGGCAAGCATGGGCTGGACAAACAAAGGGGAAACACTCAAAGATGTGGTAAAGAGAACGGAAGAAATAGTGACAGCAGTGTGCGATACGTCTATGCCCAGAAGAATAAGGGGGCCCCAGGAATAAACAACAAATGTACTGGTAGACGTCGGAAATAGCAGAAGTACGTAGGAGCTGCATTAAGGCTAGAAGAAAGGCGACAAGAACCAGGAACGACCCATACCTTAGAGAGCAATATAAAACGCAGCGTAAGCAACTTAAAAAAAGAAATTAAAAGGAGCAAAAACAGAAGTTGGAAGGAACTTCTAAGCCAGATTGATAATGAACCATGGGGTATGGCGTATAAGATAGTGACTAAGAAGCTTCGGATGGATCCCAAAATACCTTACCTGAATAACCCATAGTGGATGAGAGGAGCTATAAGAGAGCTCTTTCCCACAAGAGATTCTTGGGAGAGACAAAGACCGAATGATTATGAGTTTAATGATGCTGACTACGACAGACGAATTACGGAAAGCAGTGAAGAATATGAAAAAAGGGAAGGCACCAGGTTTGGATGGGATACCCACCGAAATATTAAAATTAGTGGTACAAGTGTATCCAGAATGTCTTTTGGAAGCCTATAATAGATGTCTTAAGGATGGGAAATTTTTCAGGAACTGGAAAAAACAAAAGTTAATACTACTCCGGAAGGGCAAGAAACCGTTGGAACAGATATCGTCGTATAGACCACTGTGCTTTCTTGACACTATGGGCAAGTTACGGGAGGGACTAATACTCTCAAGACTGGAGGAACATATGTTTTTCTCATAGACAATATGGATTTCAGAAAGGCTGTTCGACGTCGGTTGCGATTATAGAAGTTGTTCGCATTGCAGATGCAGCTAGAAATGGAACTGGGAGGAAAAAGGGATTCTGCGCACTTGTAGCAATCGATATCAGGAATGCCTTCAACTCAGCTAGGTGGAAGGACGTCATTGAAGCATTGGCTGATAAGGAGATCCCTGAATACTTAGTAAGGATCATCGAGGACTACCTCCATGAAAGGAAGATAATTTACATGGATAACATCAAGATTGAGGCAAATATGACGTGCGGAGTTCCACAAGGGTCCAGACTTGGCCCCTTTCTATGGAATGTCCTGTACGATGGCATATTGAATATTAATCTCCCAAGAAACACGCAGATTATAGGATACGCGGATGACACACTTATAATAAGTCATAGCGATGATATCGAAGTGCTCGAGAGTAAGTAAACGAAGCACTCTACAGAGTCAAAAGGTGGCTAGATAGACGACTCCTTCAGATAGTAGTAGGGAAAACTGAAGCGGTGTTAGTCACCGATCGGAGGGCTTTTCGTTTTCCAGATATTCGACTGGGAGAAGAGAGAATAATCTGGAAGAACCAAATAACATATCTAGGAGTTGAGATAGACCGCAGGCTTAAGTTTAAACCACACATAAGTGTGATGGCAGAAAAGGCAGCGAGGACAGGATCCAACTTCGCAAGAATACTACCGAATGTAGGCGGACCACGAGAATCCAAGAGAAGGATGATATCTGGAGTAGTTCAGTCTCAACTGTTGTATGCAGCACCAGCTTGGGCGAGTTCACTGGAAAAACAGGTTATGAGAAACAAATATACACAAGTGCAAAGACGAATGGCCCTGAGGGTGGTGGCTGCCTACCGTACTGTGTCTACTAGTGCAGTACTGGTATTGGCCAGTATCCCACCTATTGATCTGACAGCCACGGAAAGGAAAAGGACGTATTCCGCCTTAGAGGAAGCTCGACAACTAAATCGGTATCTCTCCCCCAAGAAAATAGAGGCCATCAAGAGTGAGGCTAAGAAGCTACTTTTTGAAGAGTGGCAAAGAAGGTGGAATGTGGACGCTAAAGGTAGATGGACACATCGGATTGTGAACAACATTGAGAGATGGGTCGATCGAAAGTTTGGGGAGGTGAATTATTACCTAACCCAGGCCTTTACGGGACATGGTGGATTTAATAAGTACCTCTGTGATTACAAGATTAAAGAAAGTCCAACATGTAACTTATGCCTGGAAGATACTGACGACGCAGAGCATACACTGTTTCAGTGCAGGGCATGGGAGACGGAACTTCAACGAGACTTCAACAAGTGATGACCCCAGAAAACATGATGGATATAATGCTGAGCTCGAAAGAGAAGTGGAATATAATAGAGCACTTCATAATTAAGATCATGAAGGAAAAGGAGCGAAGGAGTTAAAGCATTAGCTCTCAGTCAATCTTCCACGTGAAGTAATGTCTAGCGACGGTTCCGCGTGGGAGATATCACGACTTAGGAGATGAAGGTTTAGAGTTTTAGTCGGTAAACCAAGAACGGGAATAATAATAATAATAATAATAATAATAATAATAATAATAATAAAATGGAGTTGTGATTTGAACAGAGGATGTAAAAAGATCTATAAATGGAACTCACAATTGGAAAGCTTCAGGAGTAGATGGAATCCATAATTTTTGGTGGAAATATCTGACATGCACTCATGATATATTGGCGAGTCAATTTCAAAATATTTTGCAAGGAACATCTGTGCTGCCAGAATTGTGTACCATGGGTGTGACATATATGTTACCGAAAGGAGGAAATGCGTCTTGCCCCGAGAATTATAGACCTATTACATGTCTACCCACAATTTATAAAGTTCTCACCTCCATTATTGCCACCAAACTCGTTGAGCATCTGAAAGAAAATGAGCTGCTTTTGCCAGAACAGGTTGGTTGTTGGAAAGGATCTCGAGGATGCAAAGAATTATTAATAATAGATAATATTGTATCCAAGCATGTAAAAAAGAAAGCGCATAATTTGTCAGTGGGCTGGATTGATTTCCGAAAGGCATTTGATTCTATTCCGCATTCTTGGTTGCAGCGAACCCTTCAACTCTACAAGGTTCATCCCTCTATCATTACATTTCTTACAACGTGTATGAACAGCTGGCGAACAACACTGCTTGTAATGCGAGGGAAATTCAGTTACCAGACAGATACTTTAAAAATTTGTAGAGACATTTTTCAGGAAGTTCGCTCTGGTTTTGCCTAGCATCGAACCCTTTGAGTAGGATATTGAATGCTTCCGGCTATGGGTATGCTTTGAAGAACCCCAAGAAGATCATTTCCCACCAATTATATATGGATGATCTCAAGCTCTATGCTAAAGGGTCAGAACAACTTCGCAGCATGCTGACACTAGTAGAAAGCTTCAGCAGCTCTGTTTGTGTGGATCTTGGTTTGGAGAAGTGCGCAGTGGTTCACGTGAAGAGAGGTCGCGTCCAGAATACAGAGAACGAACTTCATTTGATGGAAGAATTGAGAATTCAAGAACTCTTCAATGGCGATGAATATAAGTATCTGGGCCTCCATCAGCTCCTAGGAACTGCAGATGAAAAAATAAGAAAACAAGTGGAAAGAAAGGTTCTCTCTCGTGTGACGAAAATCTGCAAGTCCTGTATTTACAGGAATTAACACCTGGGCTCTTTCAGAAGCATCACATACATTTGGAGTTGTCAAGTGGTCTGAGACATCTTTGCAAGCTTTCGATAGAAAAGTTAGAACACTTCTATCAAAATATCGGATACATCATCCTCGAAGTTGGGCTGTATCTTTCAAGACATCATGGGGGCCGTGGACTGTTAAGTGTTGAAGTTATGTGCCGCCAGCAAGAAAAACAGCTCAGAAATTATTTCATCAACAACGAATCCATGACGGCCATTTGTGCACAAGATCACGGCTATACACCTCTGAAGCTGCTCCAGGAAGATCACAATCCAAGAGATCCGAAACCTGTGGACCGAATTGAGCAGTGGAGATCAAAGGAACTCCATGGCAAGTTTGCTACTGCTCTCCAAAGTAACTCCATAGGTGTGAAGAGATCGACTGAATGGTTGAGAACCTCTGTTTTTTTTGGCGAGACGGAAGGATTTGTACTGGCTATTCAAGATCAGGTAGTAGCCACTAATAACTACAGGCGATATATTATGAAAGAGAACATCAGTGACAAGTGTCGCCTGTGTAAGAAGGCCACCGAATCTATCCAACATATCTGCAGTGGATGCTCTCAGTTGGCACAAACAGATTATTTACAACGTCATAATAATGTAGCCAAAATCATCCACCAAGCTCTTGCCAAAAGATTGGACCTGATAAAGGAGAGCCTGCCTTACTACAAATATCTACCAGAACAAGTTTTGTCTAATGAGAGAATAAAAATCTTGTGGGATACTCCCATTGTTACAGATAAAACAGTGGAAGCAAATAAGTCTGATATTGTCGTACTCGACAAAACTACTCGTAGGGCAATAATAATAGATATCGCAGTCCCACTAGATCATAATCTGCTGACAACTATTGCAGAAAAGAAAACAAAATATCAGCCACTCTCAATTGAACTGAAAAACTTGTACAAACTAATAGAGGTAGATATTGTACCCGTAGTTATTTCTAATGGGCTTGTGGCTGAAGATTGGAGAATTGTGAAAGAAAAACTCCATCTAAGTGAGTGGCACCTCAGAACCATGCAGAAGGTCGTGTTGTGACAACCACCAACATTGTGCGCAAGGTTCTCTGAGTGCACTGGAGCAAGAACTTCTCACCATCTGTGTTGACGTTCTGTCCTTGAGTTATACTTGAAAACTCCGGAAGAGCGTGAAATTTTGAAATATGAAAAATAATAATAATATTATTATTATTATTATTATATTATTATTATTATTATTATTATTATTATTATTATTATTATTATTATTATTATTATTATTATTGTTTAATACTATTATTCTTGTTGCTGTTAATGACAGATGAAATCCTGGAGAAAATTCTGTGATGTGGCGAAATGAAATTTCATTACTAGTTAATACAAGTATATCTGCGCAAATCCCCACCATTTGGGCATCTTACTGTTTAGCATGGCACATTGCGCAAAATGACTTGTTTTAGTTTTATTAAAGATTTGTTATCGAGGTTCAAAAATGAAGCAAATAACAGCTGGATAGAATAGACCTGGAGTGATACCAATCTGCAGCATTAACGATATTTAAGTAATTTTCTTCAAGGTGGGTGGATGGGTGGATCCAAATGAAAAAAAACAACCTCTTTTTACAAATTTGAAGATATCTTATAGTTCTAATACTTTTCTGAATGTAAATGACATTAAGATTGTGAAAGTCATATAAAAGTCATAAAAAGTAAAAGGATTGAACAGAATGTGAATGTAATTATTCAGGATCTATTTGATGGTATTAATTTGGATATACGTTATCAAAAATGTGAAAGAGATGAACAATGTTGAACAAAATTGAAGAACCAACATTCAAAATAGTTTTAATAATTTTTGTATGTATGATTTTTGTGTATTAAAAGTTAATAGAAAATAGATTAAAATACTTAGGTGGAATTGAGAATTAATTTATTTATTGAGTTGGAGGAATTTGAGATAATAAATATTTTTGCTCTATGAAATCAAGTAAGTTAGTTTTCCAATACTTAAACAAAGAATTTATTTATTGCAATTAGGAAAATTAAAACTAGAAAATAAGTAAATACATTTTTTAATGTTAAAAAATTAATTCAAAAACAAGGATTATAATTTCTAAATCGGTTAAATACACTGAATTTCCAATGAAATGAACATAAGTAAAGTTTAAAAATTGAAAATTAACGTTTTAAAGGAAAATGGGAACTTATTGCTTTGTGACATGTAAGTTATGAGGACCAAAATGCGTTACACATTTGTGAAAAGTATTAATGAAAGCAGGAAACTCTTCAGTTTTAAATATGAATTCTTGTAACAAAGATTGAATTATCTTATTCCAACATTATTGAGATATACCTATTTAAATAATCTTTGTAGTCGCATGTTTTCTTTGCTCACATTACCTGTTATAACATCTTTGTTAATGAGTATTCAGTTCAATTGCAGAAAGATCTCACACCATTGTTTGTATTTGTATATTGGTTTTCTTATTTTGTAAAACATGTATTTTAGTTTTCATTTAGTTTTTTCTGCTTGCTTGCTGGAAATTATGTGGTATGTGTCCTAATCTCAGGCCCCTTTGATTCTTATACCAAACAATACAAGAACTTCTTATCCAGTTAATGACAGTTGTGTCATCAAGGAATGTTATATTTAGAGTTGAAACATGTTGAAAAGCTTGACACTATTGGTCTACATAATATTTATTTTCCTGATTGTTTCTTGCAACTTTTGTGTTCTTTGATAAATTTATGCAGATATATGGGGCCTGCAAAATATTCAGAAAAACTGACAGACTTATTTCTTCTTTAATGTCATAATGCAATGATAGCTTTCAAAATGTTACTAATTAGGTTCAATAGCATTTTCAATGAGTGTGGTTAATTATTGATATTAATTTTAGTCTCCTTTTATTCTTGTGATTTTTTATATTGTGTGCATTCTTTATCGAACATTTTGTTGTAACATTTCTCTGCAATTTTGAGTAGTCTTGTTTAATTGTTTTTTAAGATTTCAAGTTTGTCAGTGCTTTGATTTTTTTAGATTTTAAACTAATTTTGTTAAATTTGTAATGTGAAATTTGTATGTTGGTTGGTTCTGTGATATTTATATTATATTATATTTTCAATTTTTTTAATTTTCAGAGTGTAAAGTTGTCAGTTTATTATTTTGTTTTAGAATTATTTTATACTGTATAATTTAAACTATAACTTCCATATTTAATTTTGTAGTGGAAAAGAAAAAAATAAATATTTTTTTTTTCGCTTTTAAAAATGTGCCCTTCCCAAAAGTATTGTATAAATAATAATTATTCATTTCCTACGAAGCATATGCATGAAACGTTCTAACAACTCAATGGCAAAGAGTAATACGCTTTCCGTATGCGACTACCGCGACACATACGAACGTCACTGCAACTACTTGGAAGAAGTTCGTTTTACGACGTGACGTTAACACCGCCGTGTCCGCCCACTGAGCATGTGCATGCCAGTTGGTGTGTTACGTTCACAATACGTTACAGAGACCAGGAGCGGCTTTGTTGATATTGAGCTTTTGGACATCCCGTTCCGTTTCTGAATATTGTCATTCGTATTTGAAGTTACATCAGTGAAAGTGAAAATGCCGCAAGGGAGAAGGAAGGTGCCGTTCAGCGGAAAGGCTAAAAAAATGCAAATTCAGGAGAAAAGACAACGCAAAGGTGCCCAGCTTTCATGCAGTTTAATTAATGTCTCGTTTCTAATATCATGTATTAGCTCTTTGGCACGATGTCATTTCGTTTCAATGGTTGGCACTGTTTATGTTAAATATCACAGGATGGTAGTGATTGAATTATTTAGTAATCATAATTTGTTTTGTCGATATTGTAATTATCAGAAAGGAATTTTTTATATTTTTGTATTATTATACGAAATATAATCTGAAATAACGGCTATGTATTTAGCCAAATAGTTTTTAATTGATTATTTTATCAGTCATACTTATGCCCATTTTATTTATGAATTACTAATATTTTTCTTTTCTAAATAATACTCGTGCATTTTATGCATGCACTTCTCATGCGATTATGCCAATAATCCTGTCACATGATCTCTTGATTTTCTGAGTAATGAAACGTTTGTCTTCTTAAGTAATTCACATGGAGTGTGCATGTTCAATTCAATATTTGTTAGTGAAATGGAGCTCAAGGCCCATTTCTATCTCAGAAATTCCTGTCTATAAATCCAAGAATGCAAAGCCTAGATTTGAAAGTTTCTTTTCGCATGTATTTTGATGAACTTTATCGTTGATGATGCGAAATATGAGATTCACGATATGAATTATGTTATTTACGTGAATTATGTAAGTGTGACAGTTGTAAACAATAGTAGATTTAAGACGCATTTAAGCATGTTCTGTATGAAAATCAATCGAAAGTTTTCTGTTCAGTTCAGTGTTTTTCTGTGGTTGTTAGGTATTTAATGCTAAAATATTGACAAATAGACCAACAGAATGGAATGTATAATAATTATCACGTAAAGCTTTGTTTAGCTTTCAGGATACAATTTACATCATGTTTTAATGGAAATGCTAGGAACAAAAATCAATACTCTCACTGGTCATTATAACAATGGCAAGCAGTGAAAGAACAAGTCATTAGTCTCCTTAACTTCTATTATTTATGAATAATGTTAAAACTTGACTCCTTAAACTTTTCACAGATCTATGATGTAGCTTAATTCCATCAGATGCCTGGTTATACATTCCAAGACCTCTGAATAAACGTTCTCTGTAAGCTTCTAAATTAAACTGCCGTACATCAGGATGTTATCCTTTCTTTTAATGTGATAGTTGTGGACATCATTTCTAACTTTATTCTTTCTTCAAAATGTGTTTACTATTTTAAAAATAAGTAGAATTAATTGAACCTAATAGTTTCATCAATCTTCAAACAATTAGGAATTTTAAACTTGTTATTGTTATTAAATATTCTAGAATAGTTCAAAATTATCACAAGAGCATTATGCTTTGACTTTTTTAATTAATCGTTATTATATCTTCTTCTTCAGCATTTTCCCCTTAGGAGCTTGCCGTTTTCACCCTCCACAACTCTCGATCCTCCAAATCTCGTGGTTTGAAGCCTCTATCCTTCATAGCTTCCTGGATTTATTTTTCCCATTCTAAAACTGGTCTTCTTCTGTCAGGTGGTTGCCATTTTAAGATCTTGTGTGACCATCGGTTTTCTGACATTCTCTGAACATGTCCATATCACTGTAGTGCGCTTTCCAAGGTCTTTATAATAGAACAAATTATACTCATCCTTCTCCATATTTCTTCATTTCACACTGTCCCTGCGAGTAAGTTGTAGTCCATTTCTACTCTCCTAATCTTATCTTATTTTTTGTGTTTCTGGCCACATTTCCGCTCCATATAGTACTATGTATTCTACTATTCAATGGAATATCCTCCTTTTGACATCTCGTCTATATGTGTTATTGCTTTTCCAATGCACATACATTCGGTTTTATTAACATTTATTTCCAATCGTCATTTATTATATTCTTCTATTGGCATTCTTAGAATGAACACCATATCCTCTTCATCTTGGGCAAAGATTACCTGGTCGTCAGCAAATAGAAGGGAGTGAAAGGTGTAGTCTCCCAAGTTTTATTCCCATGCCTGAACGTGTCCTGTACCAGTCCTAGAGGGCTTGTTCTAGGTAGATATTGAACAAAATGCGAGATAATCCACATCCTTGTTTTAGACCCTTCTTTATCAGAAAGCATCCTGTTAACTTATCTCCGATTTTAGTTTGCGCTTCAGTGTTTTTGTAAAGTTTTGTAACCAGGTTGATCCACTTTTCTTTTATATCAATCCTTCTCATTGCTTCCCATATCTATTTTCTTGGGACACTATTGTATACTTTCTGGAGGTCTATAAAGGTTACATAAATATTCACATTTCTGCTTTTAGGTTTCTCTATAACTTGTCTAATACAGTGAATGTTATCTAGGCATGATCATCCTCATCTAAAACCACTCTGCTCTTCACTCAGTACCAGCACTTCTTCAATTTTTTAATCAGAATACTAGAAAACAATCTTGCTGTTGGCGGTATGACACTTATTCCCGTGTAATTCCCACATGATCGTTTGTCTCCTTTCTTAAATATTGAAGAGATGCAGGATTTGTTCCATTCTATTTATAATTATATAAATATAAAATTATATTTTGTAACTCCATATTTAACAAATATACACAATACTCAGAGGGAGGGAAGCAATAATACTATTAAAAAAAAAAAATGTTGAGTGGTTTGGAAAGTCATTTTCATCTCCTAACCATTGAACTAATTTTCTTAACTAAATTTTTACATACCATTTCTGTATTTCTTGAAAAACTTGAAAGTTCTAGTGTTATACATAGGTACCTATAAACTAGTAACAGTCTCAGTCCTTTCATTATTTTCTTTAATACCATAATGACACTTAGTAAGCACTTCTGAAACCTCTTATTGCACATTAATTTCTTTTGGTTTTCAACACAACTTTAACAAATTAAGACTGCCAGATATAACCTCTATTTATCAGCACCTCTATTGTCTCATCTCCATCAACAAAAAGTAACATATTATATGCAAACAATATAATTATTATCCTCCAAATTCTGTTACATACAACCCATAGGAAATGGCAAACAAATTCAATAAGCATTTCTTAGAAATTGGTGAAAAATTAATCCATCAAAACTTTTTAGATAACATACATATGGAGTCAAATACCTGCCCAACATAAATGTATATCAGTATATATTATCCACATATATCCGTGTCAGCAGTACTAAAAAATTATTAATAAAATGAAAAACAAATTCTCTTCAGGACTGGGTAATATCCTTGTCTCCCTCATTAAACATAGTGCATCATACAGGAATACAACTGCTCTGTCACAATTTTATTCTCTCTTTGATGGCAGGCATCTTCCCAGAAATTGTCATGAAAATCGAAAGTTACGCCACTATGAAAAACAAGCCAGATAAAACTGAGAGGGGTGCAACATGAATTCAAAAATGGAAAATCTTCACAAATATTTTCTCCTTTCTAATTGACTTACTTGTTTGCTCTAGTTCAGAAAGAAAATTCTATTGGTCTGTTTCTAGATATATAAAAAGTAGGTGATATTATTGACAGTCATGTATTGTTATCAGAACTTGAAACTTTGGGAATTAGAGACATCATATAAATTGGTTAAATCTTACTTTCGAAATTCAATCTTTTTCTTCTTATCTTGACTGGTAAGTTATTGAGTATTGTAAGGATCAATCCTAGGACCTGGTATACTATTTCTTGTATATATTATCCATATACATCAATGACATGCAACAGACTCTTCAAAACAGCAAAATAGTTCTATTTGCACTTGACACAAACATTATTATCAAAACAATCGCACAACTAATCTCTACAGAAGGAAGCATAGGCCTCTCAGCAACTCCTTTTGGACTAATTTCTTACTACCATCACTTGTCACTTTTTCTGCCAAAACTCACTATTTTTAAATTTTTACCAAATTTAAATTATTAATTAGATTTGTATATGTAAATCTTGTGTTAGTATAAAAATTCTTTGACAAATAAGGTAGCTACACTGAGAATAAGCAGTCAACACAGATGTCAAATCCAGGAAACTCTGACATTCGAGAATAAACACGGGACAAGTAAAATGAGCTTCTTGAGCTTAGAGATAAGGGTGTTAATGAAGGACCATGGGCAGCACCTTCATGAAAAGTTGAAGCCACTGGCAGGTACAGGAGTAGTAGTGTGCATCTGTAAATGCGTCTTTTATTTTGTAATAAAACTACTGTTGTTCCTATCATGATCCAACTATTAAAATCAGCTGGGATTGCATGTCAGTTGCAGAAGGAGTACAAAGTAAAAAAATAAAAAGCTGCGAAAAGATAACTTTTAAATGGTAGTGAAAGAAATTAGAAAAACGGTTGGAGGGCAAAAGGTAGTATTTGTTGAAATAAAAGGGAGGATGAAAAAAATTTAAAAATTGTTCCAAGAAGACAAGACATTAGAAGAAAACCCAGCGAAAGATTGAGAACAGCTTTAAAGAATGAAAAAATAGAAATCAAATGGCTCAGGCAATTCTTGAAATTGTAAAGAAATTAAGACCAAGAGAAACAAACTCAATTAAAAACTTAAGAGTGTAGAGTATCTCAAGTAATAGCGAATATTCCTTAATTTGTTCTTTTTCTCTGCAAAAAAACAACAACAAAAACACACAACACACACACACACTCAAGAAAGTTGAATGAGTACCTCTGTTCCTCAGATAAATAGAATAATATTATCGTAGAATTTCTAAAAGTCATGTTTTTTTTAAAATAAAATAATAAGTTAAATAAATTTTTAAAATAAAAATTCAATTTTTTCAGACTTAAATCTCTAACATCGTATATTTGAATCTTGGTTAGTTTTAATCGTTCCTGTGAATAATACTACACAAGTGGTGTCTTTTTTTATTATTACAATACATGTTTTAAGAATACACTTATTTGTACAATAATTTTTAAAACTTGTATTGCTTGACTTGAATTTCTCGTTCATACACGGTTTTAAGCATAATCAATAATTGTTTGGTGAAAAATATTCAATTCTTGTGGAATTTATTTATTAAATAACTTATCATAAAACGTAATCTTTATAGTTTCCCAAGTTGTAATTTCATATTAATATTAATAAATAAATAAAATTAATTTTGTGAATCTCTTGTCCATGTCTTGACTTTTTCCACTGTAAATATCCTGTTGTAAAGTGTTTTTGCATGAAAACAGCATTTCATATATTTAGAGTCATGAGTAGGGCCCGGATTTTAATGACAAGTCATATATATTTTCTGAACCTTCGGGTGAATTTTATAACAATTTGTGCACGAATCCAGGTATTGTCGATTAGAAGAACATATTTTTATTGTGCATATAAAGTCACATTTACACTGTTTTTAGTAAAAGGTCATATTTTAGTCAAATTTTTCCATAAATGCATATATTTGTCATATTTTTAAGGACTGTTTTTAGTAAAAGGTCATATTTTGGTCCAATTTTACCCAAAATGCATACATATGTCATATTTTTAAGGACACAATAAAAAGCTTGAAAATGTGTCTCACATGACAATGTATCAGGTGATATTATCATAAATGAACTCATTAATTATACCACTAAGCATTATTTGAAACAGGATTATTTGTTTTATAGCCACAAGCTTTTTTTTAAAATGCTAGTTAGTTCCAAAGACTGCAAACCGTGTGTTCCAAACTCACAATCTGTTCTTGAGTGAATTTTGTATTTATGTTATACCTAAAATATCAACGGGAATTTTAAAAAAATAAACTTGTATAACGTCATATTTTATTTTGTTAAGGTCATATTTTTGTAGGTTTTAGGTCATAAATGCTTGCATATTTCGATGATTTTTAGGTCATTAAAATTCGGGCCCTAGTCATGAGAAAGAGTTTGAAAACTACTTATAAAAGACACTATACACTTATAATGCACAAAAAAAGGCCTATGAGATGTGTGCAAGAAAATAGTTTTGGTTTAGCTCAGCAAAAAAAAAAAGCAAGCAAAAAAGCAGGGGGGAAAAAAAAAAAAAAAAAAAACAACAACAACCAAACAAACAGCATTTCTTCACCATGCCACTAGTATGCTTACTAGCAGGCAACAACTTAACTCAGGTGGCATGTCACGACAAACTGTCCCTTCCCCGGATAGGAACATGATTCATCTCAAGACGCCTTGTTTGAGAACTGAAAGGGCTGCCAAACTTATGTTTTTGCCAAACTAATGTTCGAATCCTAAGAATAATCCATGAAAGTATCATTGTTGTATTGATCTTCTAATATGAGTTTTTGAAATTGTAATTGTTCTGAATAAAATTTCTTGGTACATATCTATTATTTACACCCACATTTCTGAGTATATTTAATAATTCTTAGTTTTTTGAAGTTAACTTAACAAGATAGATACAAATTTTAACAATTTGTATAAAAATGTTTTAAGTCACTGTTTCTTTTAAATAATCATTTGATGTAAATCATTGAAACCCCATGTGGTAGGGCCATAGAATGTTCAGGATAATGGGATTTGGTCATTAAAGTCTCAAAATAAAAGAATTCAAATGTGCTGATGTTTTAAAATTTATAATTTTGTAATCAAGGCCATGAAATGTAAGCCGAAACTTAAAAACTTAAAATTGATTTGAACATACACGTACATCAATTCCATACATAAAATGTAATATTGAAGAATATTTCGAAAAAATATCAATTCATGATGGAGTTTCCTGATGGAATTATAGACTGTGCAATGCTGTATAGTGTGTTAATGTACAGAAAATGTATTCTTCATTTATGATGTTTCGTGCTCGGGTAGGGCCACATTTTCGGGTATAATGTTTTGAGAGGAGAGAAAAACATGAGTATATGGCAAAATACCTTATCTTAACATTTAAATAATTAACATGTACACTTGTGTATAATCGACACATTTGGAAGAGACACTTGTACATTGAGTGCTTGTCGCAATGCCAACCAACTGACCTGAAGTTGGACAACTTCAACTTTCTGTATATTTACAGGTATATTTTACCACAAACTCATGGTTTCTGTTTGTTCAGAACATTGTATCTGAAGATGTGATCCTATCTAATCATGAAACTTTGTTGGTGTTTTAGAAAATTGCAAACTTTAAAACAACTTATTTTTGGAAATTACTGGCCTTGATATTGATTTTATTTTTATTACACAAAAATAACTTGATTTTTGTGAAGTTTTAAGAAACCTGATATATTATTATATGGGTAGATTTCAGTGCAACGATTGTCCTAGTACCAACAATTAAATTTCAAAAAATAGTGGAGAAATGATGAATTTGAAACCAACCCCCTCATTCATGAAAATGTGTTCATAATATTTTATAATTTTGGAATACTTTGATTATAATTGTGTGGGATTGATACTGAGAAATACTAAAAGCAACATAGTTTTAAAAACTATTTTCTTCAGCAAGTATTATTACTCCTTGAAATATTCAAAGCCAGTAATATTAATTTTTTCATGTTTATGCGATAGTAACAATTTTTTCCCCTATCACTATTTACTCACTATTTTTGGACAACAAAACACACTATTTGATTATTTTTAACTTTATTTAATGCTGAGAAGTCGAGAAGCACAAATGGTTCCAAGAAAACAAATTCGGTATGCCCACCAGTAAAATTGAGATACTATTATATAGGTGGTCTCCCTAAACTTCAGGAATCTACTCTAAAGAAATGTCACTAGCACAATTGGACAACAAAAACGTACCTGTAACAAGAGCCCGAAAAACATCTTTGATTGACTATTCAAAATGAACTATCATTGAACTCTCAGATTACAGACCTAAATATTAAGTTCACCAAGTCATATTATGCCTTACACAACTGTAAAGTAAATTCTTACCTAAGATACATTACAAATAGTGCTTTGCAAATGTTCATTTACATCTAAAATATGCTATAGTTTTCGGGGAAATTCTCCAAAAAGTATCCACACTTTCGCAATCCAAAAGTGAATATTAAGAACAATGACAAACTCTCAGAAGAATTATTTCTATAAACCACTTTTCAAAACACAGTTACTATTTTGAAAAAGTAATCTTCACAGAGACCCTCATGATAAACAAGGATTCTGTTGCTCTAAACACTGTTGCACAGAAGCTTGTAATTGTAATTGTAATTGTAATTGTGAGACAAAAAATCTACATGTCCCTCATATTGAAATTGCTCTCTTCCAAAAATTACCCTTGTGGAAGGCATTACACTTATAACAACTTCTGGAATGAAGTTGTAATCCTCAATTCGATACACACATTTAAAAATAAACCAAAAGCTTTTTTGTACCATACATTCAAGAAAACAAACTCGATCAAAAGAACAGATACAATATAAACATCCATGTACTTCCAAGTAAACTTCTGATTACTTTGTTTGTTGTGATCTGTTTACCTCCTCTCCTCTTCCCTAAAGTGTGCTTGCACTGCCTCTAATAAA
Organism: Teleogryllus occipitalis; assembly: GCA_011170035.1. Lineage (NCBI taxonomy): Eukaryota > Metazoa > Arthropoda > Insecta > Orthoptera > Gryllidae > Teleogryllus > Teleogryllus occipitalis. Next base: position 19,251 of record BLKR01010364.1, on the reverse strand, counting down.
ATTAATTTGCATTCTTATATTCTTTTTTATTGCTTATAGTTTCTGTATTGTATTAAATACAAAATTTCATATAGGGGGATTTTTAAACTCTTTTTACTTGTTAAATTCTAAATACTTTTCAAGGCATATTCTGTATTGTGTGACAAATTAATACTGATATTATTATCATCAAAAATATCGTTTATAAACTACAAAAATACAAAATTTAACACAATGGATTGATAATAATGAACTATTACAAAAATATTAAATTAATTATTTGGGAATAAATTTTCAGTATAATATTTTTACAACTGGTACATTGATTTTTTGGTTTTGATGTATATAAATATAAAATATTTAATCTTCATTGATTTAATAGGTATGTAGATACACAATCAACATTGTATTTAAAAAAAAGAAGAAAGTGTTCAAGAGGATTGAAAAGAAAGAGTATCTCAGAAAATTGATAGGATACAAATTCCAAAAATAAGTTCTCAAGAAAGTTAGATAATATTTAATTAAAGTAAACTCTTAAAATTAAATTATATTTGTTTTATAGGCATTTACCAATTCTCCAACACTTATCTATAAAATTTTTCAATATTTATTAAAAATTTTGTGAAACACTCATTGTTATAATATTTTAGAAGCATCTTGGTTGATGTTGAAACAAGATGTTTAGTCTTTTCTTCACAAGAATTAGTCAGTGCCAGAACAAGATCTTACTGGTTCTGGTACCTAATTTATTTGACATAATGTGTAAACAGAAAATACTCATCCAGTTTTGGTGCAATAGAAATGGAGAGTACTGTAGAAACGTTTCTTGCTCATTGATGCATTTTTAATTTACAAAATTTTGTTCTGTAATGTAAGAAATGTAAAATGCTCCTTACATTTTAATAATGTAATATTTTATGTCTTATATTTTCGTAATTAAAATAGTGAATGTAAAGTACAAAGAGCAGACTGCTTGAATACCGGCCACCCGTCAGCCCTTCTACTTTAAGCATACAGTAGAACTCAAATTATCCAAACAAAGAGAATTGGCATGTTTTTGTTCATTGGTCTGATTTCTGATTAATACCTTTCGCATTTTGATGTTCGACTGTTTAAAAGTTGCTAAATTTTTACCTCCATTGATGGTGTCTCTGACATTACTTAGAGTTACAGTTGTGCTCAGTTTTTATTTATTTGTGCTGTCTCAGGTGCTCAGTGTTTACAGTTTTTTCCTACATTGCAAATTGTCACCATGAAAAGATGCCAGATTTTTTTTACCCTACTTTTTATATATCTGTGACTCAGATACGTATCGGAAGTGTGTGGTGTAAATTTTAGGTGCTGTTAATGACATTTTGAAGAAATTTATGGTAATATTTGTACTCTTCAAAGAGGAAAGGAAAATGTGGAAAATGGAAGAAAACTACTCTATGACAGGATTTTTTCTTATCAGATGAAGTAGAATAAATTCCAGTATCCTGCTATAAACCTGAATAAAGAATTTTTTCTTTGTATAATCTGTTTATTTCAATTTCTTCGTATACAATGCATTAGGTAAATGGTTTATTGTATATGGAAACTCAAGTGAAGTCGCCCAGTAGTGATCCTTCTTTCAAAGTAACTAAAATCTATGATATTCTTGACTTAAACCTATCTAGTCTCTTTATATGAAGGCTGTTATCTAAAATAATCATTGTCAGACGGATTGAGTGTCTAGTCTTTTGTGGTGTTTGAGGCTTCTTAATCTTATAGTTTCTACTACTGTTGATGGACTACCGAATCTTAATGAAGAACGTCATTTTTAATGTACCATTGCTTGCTGATCTAAGAAGTTATTAAAGCTTCTCTAAGAAGTTAAGATCTAAGAAGTTATTAATTCTTGGAGAAAAAGTTTGAGGTGCTTAACCCCAACATTCTCTTCCATAGGTTCAAAAAAAAATAATTTTTTTTTAAATTGACAAATACTCTTGTGATCTTAGGTAGAATATTGGTGTGTTGCCTGTAGAACAAAGAAGAATCTGTTATTGACAAATGCTATGCAGAAAAAGAGATTCCCATAGGATGGGGCCTACAAAGTAACAGTTGATGAAGTGAGGAAAGTAACTTTTTCCAACAAAAGCCATATATTGTACAAGCAGAGAAAGTATTATGGTGTTTTTTTTTGTTTTTTTTTTTTGAGTATGATTTCTTTGAAAATCAGCAGATGAAAAGATTTTACTTCATTTGCTATAAGTCTTTAAATATCCAACTAGAAGAATGTTAAAGTATTATTTTGCTTACTAAGGACCAGAAGCACTAGATATACTTTGAAGGAATGATGAAAAGTGCACAGTGTGTTGAAATACTGAATAGAAGAATTGTACTGGGAGCTGTGGCTCAGTGCATAAACTGATGTCACTGCAGAGCCTCTGACCGGGAGGTCCTAGGTTAGAGTCCCTACAGCGGCAGGATTTTTGACACTAGCTTTTCAGCTAGATGGAATTCACTCGCTGTCTGGAGGAGAATTCTGGCAGCTGGCTGCTCTGATCAGTAGTTTTCCGTGGTTTCTCTGAAGTAGTACCCTAACAAACGGACCGCGCGCGATCTTTCCTTCCTCTTCCTTGTTCTATTCTCACAAACATTCACTACACTACCACACATGCCTGGAGACCAGTCAGGGACTTAGAACTTGTCCTGGCTGGAGCGGTGCCCCGCTGGCGGGAGATACCTGGTTGGGGAAAACCCCATTAGCCGACGGTAGGTCGGCGCCGGATCTTGGGCCATCCAGTGGGGGAAGACCATCATCACCTCCCGAGCAAAAACTCACACTATACTTACAGGACTAATGATCATAGTAGTTGATGCACCTGAAATCACAATCAATCAAGTACCGCATGTTAAGTAGGAAAGGGTCTTGTCAAAAGAAAGGTCTCCTTTCTTTCTCTCTCTCTCTTTCTCTCTCTCTTTCTCTCTCTCTTTCTCTCTTTCTTTCTCTCTCTCTTTCTCTCTTTCTCTCTCTCTCTTTCTCTCTCTCTCTCTCTTTCTCTCTCTCTCTTTCTTTCTCTCTCTCTCTTTCTTTCTCTCTCTCTCTTTCTTTCTCTCTCTCTCTTTCTTTCTCTCTCTTTCTTTCTCTCTTTCTTTCTCTCTCTCTTTCTTTCTCTCTCACTTTCTTTCTCTCTCTCTGTGTCTGCAGTGTAAGCAGTTTTCTGTTTTTTCTAACCTTTTGCTTAGTCCAGTTTACTAGTCTGAAACTGTACTCAGCTTCAGACACTGTCAAAATACTTATTGCAAAAATGTAATTATCTGTCAGCATTTATTTGGTGTGTTTCATACTGTTCTGATTCTAACTTAAATAGGAGCAGATATTTGTTAGAGTAAATTTACTTCCTTAATGTAATATGATGGTGAAAAGCTTGATGTATTGTGGAAGATAAAAACATGCAAAGTATTACAATGTTGCTTTAATGTGTTACTAGGCGTTCCAGCATTTTTGACTGGACAGAAAGGAGATAGTGGAGGACGTGATCAAGATTCGAGAGTTTTGAGAATTAATGCTCAACCATCACCATCTTCTAGAAACAAATCAACCAGGTGAGAATAATTTTTTCTTGTTTGTTGAGGAAAAAGTGAGGGAGAAAAAAATTCATGCTTTTTAAGGCATTCTGCACTTTTATATTCCCATAAACTTTTCAGTTGGATTTAATTAATGTAATAATAACAATATTAATAATAATCCAGTAAGGAGGTCTACAAGTTTCTCAACCTGCAGGCTGTCAATAACTGCCATCAACATAATAAGACCAGTGCCTTTTTGGAATACAAATGATAAGTCTGAAAACTTCTCAGAATCAAACTCAGTGGTGGTAATCTCATCCAAGTTATCATCATCTGGGCAGTAATCATCACACTGCCATAATAGACTGAACACAAAAAAGCACTTGGATCATCAAACTAGAATATAAATGACAACTCATTGTGTTTTCAACCAGCACAGTAACATTATCACACAATGACTTTCTTGTACATCTGGAAACCAGGGGCCTTTTATATAAAAGTGGCTCAAGTAAAGAAGCAAGCACTTGCAGAGAACATCAATGACTCTGTGGAGACATGGCTGTGTAGTATGGAAGATGGGAGTCCTTACCCTCAGCAACACATGCTTAACAAATATATAGACAATAAAAGGAACTCTCATGCAGTTGGCATGGAAAGCCTCTCAACCGACTGTAGTCCGACTGGCTCCCTTTACCTCCTAACAGGATGTGACAAAGTAACTCATCATGAGAATTTTCGTTTAATTTGTGGTTTGGATTTGCACATCATCTGGCATTGAAAACTTAACTGCTTTGGGGAATAGTGGGCCTAGTGATAAATTGTCATCACTAGACATCGGATGTTTAGGGAAATGCCTATTTTTTTCTAGAGAACTTATTTAAAGGCTGATAATGTATGTCCACGAATCATGACAAATGAAGACATATGATGAAGTTTTATAATGCTTATTTTTGCTTATTTTAGCATAAATGCCTATTTTTTGCATAAATATCTTTTTTAGGACTTTTTTTGCCTTTTATTTATTATATTTATATACAATGCTAAGATATCGGAAAATCGGCGATGGCCCAACGTGACCATTACGAAACCTTCAATTCACGTCTTGAAATTTAACAGGGTGGCCAGTGAACCTGGAAACCTTGAAAATCGAAAAAAAACGGGAATTTGATTTGAAAACCTGGATTTTTCGTTATTTTCAGATTTCCCCCCAAACATATAGCACAAACTCATATACGGCATCGTATTCAGTAAGCAGAATTCATCTCAGTACATAATAATGGCGAGTCTTAAAATAGAAGTATGTATGAGAGGTGTCACAGGTGTCCTTGAAGATTGTGATGTTCTTGACTCACGTAACTTCAAACATTGAAAATTGAAAAAAGTGCAAAAATATTATTAACTTTCATTAGTCTTCAACTATTTATCGTTAAAACGTTGGGATGGGATTCTGACACTCAAGAAAACGTCCGAAGATAATCTTCTCCCCCATGTCATACAGTTTTTTCTCTTTTTTTACCAAATTAATCAAATCAAAAACACTGCCGCTAGTATAGGTGCAACATCGGTAAAGTACCTAGCACCACAGAGCACCTATTTGGCTGCTTGTGGGTTGCATGTGCAAGAGCGATATATTTGTTGGAACAAACGTCTGACCGGGAACTCAGTAGCTGAGTTTCGATTAGTTTTTACTTTCTCGTATACGTACGTATATACGGAGTAATATACGTGAATAATATAGTGAAACGTAGTAATACACGGAGTATATTGAAAGTGTTGAGTATAGTGAAAGTTAAGTAATGCTGCGCGAGAAAACGGGTTTTCGGCGGAAAAAATTCATTTCTGGGCTCTGGTAACGAACAAGTATAAAAAATAAATTGCTAAATTAAGAGAAAAAATCCTCTAACACGTAGTGTAGCCAGAATCCCTGTTTTGAGAGGGTCCTTGAAGTCAAACAACCAGTTGAAAGCAAAACGTTGGTCCGTCCGTCCGTTCATGGTCTGGTGTATGTGAACAAACCTAGCGCCTAAACGATGCGCAGGACTTTTTTAAAATTGAAGAAACTCCTGGCGTTTTTGAGAGAGCCGAAGCTCTGCAATTTTGAAAAACATTTATTAATTTTTTGGGGGGGACTTTATACGAAGCCCTAGGGACATTTTCAAAATTTTCTCAAAAATGGCACCAATTTTTTTCTTTAAATTTCTTGTAAGAGTAGTTATACACTTCTAAAGGTGGCATAGGTCCAATTTTCAGGATTAACTCTGAATTTTCGGAAATTGCAAAAGTATGAATTGTTTTTGGCAACTTCTTACAACTACAATATTGAAGACTGAGACTTTTCCCTTCAAATTAAAACTGTTGTCCGTACATAGCACTTTCATTAAGGTCATGTAATTTTTTTTTTGTAAATTTTAGTAGTTTTCGTGCAATATTTGCAATTTTGAAAAATTAAAAATTTAAGATTTTCTCGAAAATGGCTCCAATTTTTTCTTTAAATTTTTGGTACTGTTAATGCCAAACAAACCTTATACGATGACATAAACGCCATCTATTCTTTTGTTTTTCAAAATTTACACAATTTTTTTTCTTCTCTCACGTCAGTAATACTTACTTTAGAGGCGGTTTCTTCACAGTATTATATTTATGAGTACATGTGCTTTAAATAATGTGAAATAAATTTTCTCAAAAGCATAATGGTTTCTGTGAAAATTTGCTCTAAATTCCGCATTTTTAGAAATGCTCAAATGCCATTTTCTGAAAATTGGCTCCAAATTTTTTCTTCATTTTTTCCAATAGATAGTCCTTATTGAACTGTTTAAAGTGACGTTAAGTTTATTTTGGTGTATCAATTTTTTTCCAAAAATTATAAAAATGTATTTTTTTAAAATACGTCTTACGCCGTTAATGTGCACATTTCCATCAATTTAAACACATTATTGCATTTGTGAGTGTTTTCGAAAACTTAATAGATTCTTGTGAAAAAGAGCTTCATCTTTCGCATTTACAGTAATGCTTAATCGCTATTTTCTTAAAAATGGCTTCAAATTTTTGAATGAAAATGTCTATTTAGGATGAGTTTATGCTTTTCTTTAATATTCTTGAAGTAATACTTTGGTTCTACTATTAAGAAACCGAAAAGTTGAGAAAATGTCAAGAAAATGTGCTTTTGGTGACGATTGATGGCAGTTGGGCAGAGAATTGAGCAAGACCTTGAAGCCAGTCCACATCAAAGAAATTAGAAAAAATTGCTACGAAAAAGTCTGTGCCATTCTGTAGCACCTCTAGTTTCTTTACTACAATACAGTATAATATACAGAAATATACAGAATAAACAAAATTCAGTTTTTCAGAAGATGCAGAATTTTTTTTCAGTTTTCGAAAAATGGACCATATCAGCCAACATGAGACCTGCACCATTATCTTAATCGCCCTTTACCCTAAGATCCAAATTTAATCAAACAAATTTGAGCCGTTTTTTAAGAAAAATTGTTTAAAAAAGTCGATGTTTGACACAAAAGTTTGAAAAAATGCTCATATTTTCGAAAAATTAAATTGACATTATTTAAATGTCTGTTTTTGATGAACACATTTCACTAAGAAAAAAATATCTTCATAATTGTAGTTGTAGGAAGACTGCAAAAAAAAAAAAAAAATTTTTGCAATTTTCAAAAATCAAAATTTTCAACAAACATGAGATCTGCTCTCTTAAACTACCTATAAGCTATTCGAGGAGAAAATTGAATTAAAATTGTTGATGCAGTTTTTTAGAAAAAAATTGTTTAAACAAAATTAAAAATGGCTTATATTTCACAAAACTACGCGATAACCTTATTACACGATGACCGTATTTCAAAATCTATCTTAAAGGAAGAGATTTCATGAAGGAAAAAAATCTTTATCATTATAATTGCAGTTGTAGGAAGACGCCAAAAAAGGTGAACTTTTGCAATTTTTGAAAAATCAGGGTTATCAACGAACATGAGACTTGCACTATTCTCTTAAACGGTCTTGACACTATCCAACAACAAAATTTAATAAAAAACGATGGCGCCATTTCTTTGAAAATTTTGAAAATGTTCCAGGGGCTTCATGTAAAGTACCCCCCAAAATAAAAATATTGGTTTCAAATTTAAGGGACCGCGACATCGCCAGATCGATTAAGGAATATCAATTTTCAAGAAAATTGGCTGAACGGTTTAGCCGCGAGGGTTGTTTACTGTCAGACAGATGGACGGCCTTTTTGCTGTCAACCGAGTTTTCGGAATCAATGGCCCACAAACCATGGATTCTGGCTACATCATGTGTTAGAGGAACTCTTTTCAAAATTTATCAACTGGATTTATCCACTTCTTCTTCACTTTATGACCCAGCAATAAGAGTTTTTCTGCTGAAAATTCATTGTTTTTTCTCGCAGCATTATGTACATTTCTCTCTACCGCATAAGCAGTAGAAGGTAAAAATATGTTGTAGCGTGCAAAAGGGAACCTGGAAAATTGATATTCTCAAACCGGGAAAAAACCTTGAATTCCAAAAAGGCAGATCGCTGGTCACCCTGTTGTGTTATCCATTCAGAATCCTTTCAAATTCAGTCAAATTTCAAATAACTTGGTACATGTATTTTGCAAATGTAGACTCGTACCTGAGAAACGGCATGTTTGGGGGAAGCAACCTATAGTACTCAGACTTTTAGATTGCAGAAGAAAGTTGTACAAATAATAAGCAAATACTATCTTCTTGATTCTTGCACACCACTCTTCATTGAGTTTGGAACCTTGCCTTGTCTGTTTGTTTATGAAACTGTAGTTTTTTCAAAATTGACTGAATTAAGGGTGGGAATGTATTTTCATGCAATAAAAGTATTTATAATAACAACACCCATCTTAGGAAGAGCTCACTAATAACAAATTCTTCTTATAATGTATATTACTTTACAACACATTGCCAGATGACATTAACAGTTGTAATCGATACACAAGTTAAAGTGCCAAATAAAATCTTTTCTGCTATGTAACTGTTTCTATACAATTTGAGACTATACTGAACATCAAAGAGGAAAATAATATTGATTTTAACAATGATATTTACTGTATTAGTTACCATTTGTACTTTATAATTTTAAGAGAATAAATATGTCTGTAACAAGTAATATGTCAACTTTCTGAGGCAATGACCTCCCATTGATCCGTTTTTTTGTTCAGTTTCTTTGATCTGTTAAGCAAATGCTGCGATGGACCCTCGGATGCTTCTGGACATAAATGTAGCCTCACTAAGCACACTTCATGTTGAACTCTCCTTTTGCTAGTCGTCGTTGATAGAAGGGCCAGATAGAAGGACTAGTTATTTACATAACTAGTGCAGAAAACGAGTCTTTGGTGTGCAAACGAAATGTTGAATGAGGAAGGACAGGAGCTGAGACCAGGAATTTGAAACGAGTAAGCCAAAGACCCTTACGTATGAGTTGGGTTTTTTTTTTAGCATGAATCCACGAAAACTTACTTGTACATACTTTTGGGATACTTCTCAATATGCAAGGCAGCAGATATGTTGATTCATGCCACCTCAATGTTTTGTTCACTTTGCAGTCCTCAATTGAATCGCTGATTTGAAAAGGGAAATAAGTCATTGTGCCATAGTTCTGAGGGAGAAAAAGAAATCCACAGTTGGTATTTGGGACATTTATGTTTTACACGAAAGTTGTAGAACTAATTGTTATTGATTGCTTGGGCTACTCTGTAACTTCAAATTTGAATTTCTGTGATGTACAGATCTGTTTTTATATCCTGGATTTATTTCCTTTATAAAATATTATGAAATATTAAAAAAAAAAAAAACTTTTTTATTTCTTTACTTTTGTGCTTATGAAACAATATAATCATAGAATAAATATGTATGTGAATTAACATATTGTGCTATGTGAACGTGAAAATTTACTAAATTAATGATATGAGCATCTGCTCATATCATCGATTTCCACCCCCCACTTTCTGGTAGAAATGGAGATATTCATGTGGGATGTATTTCACAAGCTTTTGAACAGTTATTTTATTTCTGTTCATTGAAAGAACAGCTGAGCCGTAACCTTCTTGAAACACAAATCTGGCTTCTCTTTTGCCAACACGAATGAATACTAGATAAGCCCAATAATATATGCGCTCCTGTGCCACGAGGTAACCGAAATATTCTCTATCATACATTAGCATATATACATTACTTGGAAAGAGTCACACTGGAGTTACAATGTGGACTGCTAGGACACGCAAGAGACTTGGTTGTCTTCTTAAAATAGTTTGACCACCAGATTTTGAAGTCTTATGATGTCCTCAGTACGATTACTGTTTTCACAAAGCATTTAGGCGTTTCCTAGCTGATAATACTAGTTCTTCTGTGCGAAGATCAGAAACTAATTGTGGACTTCTTTCTCTTTTCTAGTCATTCGAGTTTTTAGTTGGCAATAGAACACATACTTTAAGTTCAACAACATTAATTTTTACACTGATCCATAGCTTGAACAATAACAAAGAAAATGTATATCTCAACTCCTTGAAGAAAAAAGTGAACTTTTTTCCTCTTTTAAAATCACTTTTATTTGGTCCTGGCTTTGCGGTACGTCTACAGCAGTCTATAATTGGTTACAACCATTCAGGGTCATCACTTTCTGGGAAAACATAGAAAATAGAAAAAAAAAAACAGGGAATTTGTGAAAGAATTGTAAGAAGTCAGGGGAAAATTGGAGATGGATATAAATAGGGGCGGATTTTGAAGACCAAAAACATCACCAAAAATGGTTTAAAAAATGGTCTTAAAATGTAAAAATTGCCCTAAAAGCAAAGAAAAATGACATAAAAAATTTGATCAAAACCAGTTCAGATGAACAACTCAAGCTGTTGAATATATTACTGATGTAATCGAGGCTTATTCCTTCCATACAAGTGAACTCAGGTTGCAAACGTTTTGTTTGGACTGGACCAGGAAATATTTGTCTTTAGTTAACATGAAATCTGCCAAACCGACAAGGGTGCTGAAGGCATCACGCTAATCTTAGATTACATACTCACAGCTGCTGACATCACAATTTCTGAGTGAAGAAAATGAATAGGCTACTCAGGAATTCTGTGAAGAACATTTGTTCCATCTCGTAAATATTATTTGAAGCAAGTTCCATTTAAAGGATATTAAAATTGATGAAATCCGCGAAAAATGCCTTGAAAATGACGGAAAAGGTGAAAAATGACTTATTAGTCGAAATTGAAAAAAAAAATCCAAAAATATGACAAAAATGGGTCATTTCCTTTTGTTATGACATAAAATGAATTTCTGTACTAAAAGGCATGGTGGAGAAAGTGGAGAAAGCAAAAAAAAGACAAGACATTTCATTACAATCCATCCCTTAGTTATGAAACTAGATATTATTCCTAAAAGAAAATAGCACAGCATAATTTTATGCTCAATTTCTATTTGAGTTACTTTTTAATTTTTTTGTTTATCACGGTGAAATCAAAGATACATAGGAACACAAAATGTAAAGAAAAAATGTGGTTTCTTTTTTGAGAAAAAAAAATTGTAAAAAAAATTAAATTCCCTGTACGGTATTTCACGCAAAATTACACGAAAATTCTCACATTTTCGAAAATCTGTACAAGACCTTATTTCAAATTTTGTCATTAAAGAACAGATTTCATTAAGGAAAAAATCTCTATCTTCAATATTTTAGTTGTAAGAAGACGCCGAAAAACAACTTTTCGACAAACATTAGACCTACACCATTATCTTAAGCGTCCTATGTGCTAACCGACAACAAAATTTAATAAAAAAAATTGGACCCATTTTTTGGAAATTTTGAAAATGTCCCAGGGGCATTGTAAAGTGCCCCCAAAATTGAAATATCGGTTTCATATTGAATGGGCCACGACATCAACAGGTTTGATTTTAGAATATCAATTTTGGAGAAAAATTGGCTGAACGGTTTAGGCGTTAGCGTTGACCACTTACAAGAAAACATGTCTGCCTGTTTGTCCGTCTATCAATTTTTCGGAATCAAGGACCAGAAAATATGGATTCTAAGTACACAATTTTCTATATGCTACATTAAATAGCATACACTTCCCACTTAAAGTCGTGGTAACTAGGCATATTCTAGGCATTGTCGGATCCCCTGGGTTCCCTAGACTTCCCCACGGGACCAAGAGGTTCATTTTCTGCATTTACTGCCAGCAATGCTAAATTGCTCCATCGTAATTTACAAATTGTGTGTAAATCGTAATAGAGCATCTGAGGGTAATTAACGAGATAGTAATTCTCCTCGAGACATGATCGAGACAAGATCAGACCTCTTGAGGGCATTGACTGTTGGTCGTGGCATAGCCCCAGAAGTTCCAACCACCACAGGCAGGATTCTTGCGTTGGGCACTCCATGAAGTTGGGCTGCCAGGGGAATGACTGGTTGGTACTTTACCACATTTTCCTTCCCTGCTTTTAGAAGATTAGACCCATCTTCGTGGCGGACAGTCACATGGACCACGTGGACCCCCTCCCGGCTTTTTATTACCAGGTCAGGTTTGAGTCTAACCCCTTCGGCAACGGAGAAAGTGGCTTCCGTGGACACCACAGTGTCATATTTCAGGAGCATCTTCCCTTCTATAAAGTTCTTTATCTCGTCATGACGCTTTATTCGTAAAAATGCACTGACCGAGGATGTGATTCATAGTTTCTACCATTGTATTGCACTTCCTGCAGTATACATCCTCTGTGGACCTTCCTCTACTAAGAGTAGTTTTATTGGCAGGGGTATTTGATCTCAATTGGAGAGCAGTGATAAAAAAGACCGGGTTTCAGAAGATTATAGTCGTTCAAAAAGCATTTCCAATTGGATCGTTTATATGCGCATTAACCGCTCTCCCTTGGGATCCCAGCTTGTCCCAGGCGGCTACCTCGTCATCGGCACATTTCTTCTTATAAGCTCTTAAATCTTGTTCGGTGTAGGGCCAGTTGAGTCTCAATGCTTTGGCGGTTTTAAATGTCCGTTGGTAGAAACTCGGACAGGAGCTCAGCCATCTGCAGATTTTTCTAGTCGTAACCCTAGGTTCAACGCTACCCTGGGAACGTGTTGGGCGAGCCGCAGCAATCGCAGCCCTCCATCTCTCTTGGCCAGGTAAAATAAGCCATCTGCAGTACTCATATGCAGGAGTAGGAACTGTTTGACTGCCACTCTGATTTGACAGTCCGCTTCCCTGAGCATCGACATATATGGCATCGATAAAACTAATTGGTAGAGGTAATCTGGCATTATGTAGGTGTGAAGTAATGTCAATTTCTGAGTGGGCTTTAAATGCGCCTTCTGTAGCCTTGTCACTGCTTCCAGCCGTTCCAGATAAAGTAGTTCACTCCCAAGTATGTTAGGGTATGATCATCACTGACCAGAGGAATCCCGTCGAGGTGGGTTGGTCCACGTCCTGACGGGGGGATACAGAGAGGGCTCTCAAGTATTCCTTTCCTTCACAAGTCGCTTTCCTTCTCCCCATTGTACATTCTCATTCTTCTATACCATCCTCTTTTCTTCTCCCTCTTCTATTTCACTGGCCCCCTCTGTATGCTGAACGCCCACCCATGCGTTTGCCGTGCATGGCGACCCGTGTCGGAGGGAATGTATGTCCTGGCGGTTGAGGGGCCTGTCTGTTTCCCAATTACTCTCCTCGTGCTCCTTTTTTTCTTGGCACCCAGGGATACGTGCTCTTACGTATTTTGGGGAACATTCCTTGTAGGTCTCGATATACTTGCTTTGGCTACGGACTCTTCTAGACGGGCGGTCGGGAGCTAACCCACTCGCGATCAACCGGCTTGGACTAGGTCTTGTACTGAACTCCAGGGTGAGCGGGGGGATCCACGGCGGTGCAGCGCTGTGGTAACCCCCCACTATATCCCCGTGGCAACCCTGGCACTCCGATGGAGTGTCCCCTTGTTGGACTCCGTGGTGGGTGGGGACCACGGGGATGAATCTGATATCCTCTTAATGGATAAAAAACCTACCCCCCTCGCCCTCTTCCATAAGGAAGAGGAGATTTGTTGGTGAAACAGTAAATCTTGAGAGTTATTTCTGTAATGAGTCAGACCTACTAAGCCCCGCTTTCTCGTCATGTCAAGTAAAAGAGAAAATGAAACTATGAAGAGTGTCAGCCCTATAAAACTTGCCAGGGAAATTGAAATGTTTGGTATATTTCAGTCGGTGGTCCGTCAGAAATGGCACAATTCTTTTCGAATGTCGCTCTGACGAACAGATCAGCAAGATCCTTGACCTCAAAGAAATAGCCGGCCTCCAGGTGCATGTGTCCGCCCACCCGACCTGAAACCTCTGCAAGGGTGTGGTAAACCACGAAGACTTCGCTACCGAATCGGAAGAAAATTTGAAAGCCTTCTTCGAGCCATATGGTGTGTCAGAGATCTATAGGATTCAGCGGAGAGTAAATGGGGTACTCACTCCTACCTCCACTCTAATACTGACTTTCGACCGTCCATCTCTACCAGAGAAGATATCGTGTAGCTTCTACAATCTCCGTGTCAGGCAGTATGTTCCAAACCCTCTGCGCTGCTTTAAATGCTAGAGGTTTGGCCATACGCAACCTCGCTGCATGAGCGCCGCTGTCTGCGTGCACTGTGGAAGAGAGGTTTGTAATGACTCAAACTGCTCCACCGAGGCAAAGTGCGTTAACTGTTGTGGAAAACATCCCATTCCAACCGGTGCCCCATTTTCTTAAGGGAAAGAGAGATCCAGAAGATCAGAGTCTCTGAGAAAGTTTCCTTCACGGAGGCACGACGCCGTTACCAGACGCGAAACCCCGTGGACATGGCCCGAAGTTTCCCTGACACCGTGGGTCAACATAAGACAGTCAATTCGGAAACCCAAACGCCTAAAGCCTCCACTTTGTGCGATGCTGCCTGCCAGGTGTCCTTTGATGACATCAGCGGAGATGCAAATCCTAAATCTCTTGTCCAGCCTGAAACAAAATCGGAAACACAAACCATAAATATTTCTACCAACACCCAAACACATCAAGAGAAGCTGAGGCCGACAGGCCCTATTGCTAGATCTAGGTCGCCTGTCTCAAGGGACCGTGGTGTCTCAATACATGCGACCCTCTCCAGCAGTAGTCAAGATGACTCTGCTGGGAATGAGGAACTCCGCATGAACAAAGCCATTACTTTCCAACAAAGAAGGAAAAAGAAGAAAAAGAAACCGTATACATAACCTACCATTGAACCAAAAACTTAACTAGAAACTATGGCTCTCGTGTCATGGAACATAAATGGCTTTCGAACCCGTTTGGATGAATTGAAGTTAATAATGTCTATACATAGACCCGTGGTTATCTGCCTGCAGGAAACACATCTCCTTTTTGAGCACTCCCTCTCTCTACGCGGCTTTTGTTGCTACAGGCAAGACGTAGACGATGGCCTCCGCGCTCATGGCGGAGTCGCCACGTTTATCACAAACTCTTTGGTATCGAAAGAAATAGAAATTCGAACCACTCCAGATATCTTGCGTTCGTGTAAATTTCCGAACTATTCTGTTACCATTTGCAACATTTATATCTCGCCTGGACAAGTCGTGTTACAAAAAGAACTGGAAGATGTGCTCTCTCAGGTTCCTACACCTTTTCTCATTGTGGGGGACTTCAACGCCCACAACCCTGCCTGGGGTGGCACAAGGTCGTGCACGAGAGGCAGGTTACTTGAAAATATCATAGATAACCAAAACTTAATTTACCTAAAATCTGGCGAAAGCACACACTTTTCCGTAGCTTCTAACACATTCTCGCCCGTGGACCTAGCTTTCTGTAGTCCCTCCGTTTCTACAATCTTCGAGTGGACTGTCCTTGGCGACCTGCATGGCAGTGACCATTTTCCCATTCGGGTCAACCTCGATATTCCCGATCTGAATGTTGCTCGCCCTCCTCTGTGGCTAATCCACCGAGCTGAGTGGGAAACATTCAAGAAAGAATTACGAATATCGGAAAACTGCCCAAACGACATCGATGCTATGGTTGCCCATTTTAATAACGCCGTCCTTCATGCGGCCTCATTTGCCATCCCGAAGTCGTCGGGCCATGCACGACACCCCCTGTGCCATGGTGGAACGATGATTGTGCCACCGCGGTCCGGGATCGGAAGAGGGCATTGGCAAAACTTAGTAGGTTCCCAACCATGGAAAACCTAATAAACTATAAAAGATCCCGAGCCAGAGCTAGATTAACGATACGGGAAAGTAAGGCTGGAGTACGTCCTGGAGATCCTACATCTCGTCACTCTCTTGCCGTTCATCCCCTAAACTTGTGTGGAGAAAGGTCCGACAGATCGGTGGAAGACTCCCTTCGCCGTCTATTTCAGGGCTTATGGTAAATGGCAATCTCCGAACCTCTCCACAAGAAATTGCTGAAGAAATGGCCTATCATTACGAACAAATCTCCAGCTCCGTACACTATTCTTCTGGCTTTCAAAACACGAAAAGAAAAATGGAAAACTGTAAATTAGACTTCTCGAGTCGCGTGGAGGAAGATTACAATGCCTCTTTCTCCATGGACGAACTCTCGTGTGCCCTCGCTTGTGGCGAAAGATTCTGCTCCAGGACCAGACCAGATACATAACCAAATGTTGAAACACCTACCTGAAAACGCTCGTTCGTTTCTCCTCGGCATTTTCAACAAGATTTGGGCTGAACATGCTATACCAAGGATTTGGCGTGAAGCCATCGTTCTCCCAATCCCTAAAGAAGGAAAGGACGGAACAAACCCCTCAAGTTACCGCCCAATCTCGCTCACAAGCTGTGTGTGCAAGCTTTTAGAGCGAATGGTAAATACACTTCTGGTCTGGCTCCTGGAACAAAAGCACCTATTTACACCTCTCCAATGTGGCTTGAGGAAGCACAGGTCGACCATGAACCACTTAGTCACCCTCGCTACGCAGATTTCCACTTCTTTCGTGCTACGTCAGCACCTGGTAGCAATTTTCTTCGATATAGAGGGAGCGTATGACACCACCTGGAGGTACGGTATTCTTCGCACCTTGCATACTTGGGGCCTTAGGGGACGGCTCCCTTTGTTTCTAGTAGGTTTTCTTTCATCAAGATCTTTCCGCGTCCGCCTTGGCGACGTGTTATCCTCTAGTCCCCAGTTAGAAAACGGTGTTCCCCAAGAATCAATTTTGAGCGTCACTGTTTGCCATTGCTATCAATAGTATTGCATCAGTTATCCGGGAGCCTGTGAAATCATCATTGTTCGTTGACGATTTTGCAATTTTTTGCTCCAAGAGCGTGCACGTTATTGAGAGGCAACTACAACTTGTGCTCAACAAACTGCAGGAATGGAGCGAAGAAACAGGATTCAAGCTCCACTACCACAAAAACCACTTGCATGCACTTTTGCAGAATCCGTCACCTACATAATCACCCCGACCTTTTTCTTGGAGGACAGCAGCTTCCATTCGTTGAATCCGCTACCTTCCTTGGACTCACATTCAACAAGAGCCTAACCTGGCGAAAACACATCCGCAAACTACAGGACCGATGTGTATCACCTATGAATCTCCGCTCTCTTACTGGTAGCTCTTGGGGCGCAGACCGTGTTTGTCTTCTGCGTTTGTACAGAACTCTCATCCGCCCTATCTTGGATTACGGATGCATAGTGTTTGGGTCAGCGTCTCCATCAACCCTCCGGCCATTGAATACCATACACAATGCTGGCATAAGGATTAGTACAGGCGCGTACCGCACGAGTCGCATCGAATGCCTCTTGGCCGAGGCTGGAGAAGCATCCCTGAGCCGAAGGCGGGATATTCCGATTGCCTCCTATGGCGCGAAATTATCCAATGTTGATACTCCCTCGCGTCAAGCAGTCCTCCATCCTACCCACCTGACTATGCGCTTAGACCGTCACTACCCCATCCCCTGGGTGTCCGTCTGCGTATGCTCTTACAGGAGCTTCATATAAAACTACCCAACCCTGTGAACCTCCGCCCCCCGAAACCTTGTTTCCCCTTGGAAATTACACCGGCCGATAATAGATCTTAGACTGCCTAACCTTCCTAAATCCTTAACCCCCCAGTACATTCTTATCGGAATTTGAGGCGATAAAATCTACGTATCCTGGCCATTTCTTTATTTACACCGATGGCTCCTCCCAAAACGGCAAAGTCGGATGTGCCTACTACTGCAGTAGATCCACGCAAGGCTTTCGACTAGACTCTTCGTGCACCGTCTATACCGCAGAAAAGTATGCGCTCTTGGAGGCACTTAAATATGCTGGATCGATGTCACTAAAGAAAGTAGTGATCTGCAGTGATTCAAAAAGCTCTCTTGAATCCATCTCCTCCTCCTCGTCTTGTGACCCATTGACAATGACAATCCAACAGCAAATCCACCATCTCTTGGTCCGCCACTATATTTTAGTCTTTTGCTGGGTCCCTGGACACGTGGGAATAAGAGGAAATGAAATAGCTGACCAGGCAGCAAAGTCTTCCTCGAAGGTAAGAGAATTGGACATCTTCACAGTCCCCACGGAAGACACGAAGCTGTTTATAAAACGCTCTATCCGCAGTGAATGGCAAACAGAGTGGCATAACTTAGATTATAAGCTCACGAGAATCAAGGATTCCATAAATCCTTGGTCTTCCTCATCTCGTGATGCTCGGCGAGATGAGATCATTTTAACACGCGTCCGAATCGGTCACTGCCATTTCTCCCACGGTTATCTCCTCCACGGGGACCCACCCCCTATATGCGAATACTGCAAAATAGATCTTACCGTGGAGCATGTTCTCTTACACTGTCTTAAGATAAGAGAGAGCCGTCGAAGGCATGACCTTGCTAGCTCCCTCGCGGAGATTCTTAGTAATGACGAATCTTCTCTCTGCAAGCTTTTTGGCTTTTTGCGAGAGACTGGCGTATCGTATACAGCCTTATCTGAGAGCAGATGATAATGCCAATTATTGGCTTTTAGCCCGAGATTTTAAACAAAAAAAAACCATCTGGCAATTTTCTGCCAAACCCTTATCCTAAGATACGTCCCTTCTCAGTTTTACTTTGCTTTCTATTAAAGATTTTAATTTTGTCTGTTAACTTGGAACTGCAATATTATGCACTGGTCTTAAAATAATTTGACACGGGCGCAAATGACCTTAGCCGTTGAAGCGCCCTTAAACTCAATCAATCAACCAGAGGAATTCTCTCCCCCAACATTTCCAGACAAGGGTCTTCAATGAACCAGGATCGTTCAAAGGTTGTAATTTGGAATGATGAGCACTTCGCGACGGACAATGTCATTCGGAGGGCCTCAAGATATTCCACCACACTATCAACCAATTCTTGAGTTCGTGGGGAATCTTTTGCTAACAGCACCAGATCATCAGCAAATGCTAATACAGATACACTCCTTTCCAATAGCGGATATCCTGACATGTTATCCAATTTCTTAAGCAAGCACTCCATAATGAGGTTAAAAAGGAGTGGGGACAAAGGGTCCCCCTGTTTTACTCTACGAATTGGCACTTCAATGCCTTTCGAGGGGTGCTGAATGACTGTGGAAACGTTGGGGTAAGAGTCCATTACCAAATTGGTAAAGGCGTCGGGGATCCCTTTCCTGGATAGAGCCCACCGAATCGCCGCATGAGGAACAGTGTCAAATGCTTTAGATATGTCTAGCACAGCGCCGACACCACCCTCTACTTTTTTCATGTCACTGACTGCTTCGTGAAGAA